>NQII01000019.1:1131059-1207556 GCA_002778355.1 Clitarchus hookeri
AGATCCCCGAGAAAACTCGCCGACCAGTGTAGAATCGTCCAGCACGATTCCCACATGCGAAAATCCGGGAGCGACCCCGCTGGGAATCGAGCCTGGTTCGCCTGTGTGGGAGGCGGGTAGTTTAACCACTGCACCACCGCGGCCCTCTTGATGTTTTGGGTGTCGCAACGGGTCACATGAGACAAAAAAAAATGTTTTAACATTATACACCATATGAAATACCACGATAATACCTCCAAAGCCCCAAACTCGCCCGACGCTCGGGCCCGCGGCGGTATTCTACGTGCGGGCGGGTTGTTTCCCTGCCTTACCCGGTTCACAGTCAACTGGACTGCGAAGTG
The DNA here is from genome assembly GCA_002778355.1 of Clitarchus hookeri. Classification (NCBI taxonomy): domain Eukaryota; kingdom Metazoa; phylum Arthropoda; class Insecta; order Phasmatodea; family Phasmatidae; genus Clitarchus; species Clitarchus hookeri. Next base: position 1,131,401 of record NQII01000019.1, read on the forward strand.
TGGCTATGCTGCAAGAATAGCAACATTTGATCCCAGATATACCCTTTAAACACGTGACACGTGCGTTGGTCTGCGTGCCTGCCTCGATTTCTCGTGAAAAAACAGACGCAGAGTACATTTTAATAAAATGGAACATGCCGACAGTTTTACTCTTATCGACTGCTGTATATGCTTGTAAAGTCACTGCCTCATTTGTTTGTTTGACCGAGCCTTGCAGTTAAACCAGTCGTAAATAAAAAAAAAAAAGCACTTTATGGATGAACTGCGAACGGTTTTAAAAAAATGTTATACAAGTATCAAACCAGAGGTTTCCGTAATATTGTAGGTATACCAAAGAAAGAATGAAAAGACAAGCAGTACGGTAAAGCAAGTCTGATACAGTAACGCAGCGTCATTCAGATCTGTGTAGTCATCGCCAAACATGGCTGCCCTTGCAACACCACGCCTTGTCGCAGGGGCATCGAGAGGAATGGATCCGTAGGACCTGGGCCTCTAAGAAAGCCTGTAACTGCTAAAAGTTTAAATAAAATATAAAAAAAATTGTACAGTAATTTTTAATTTGAAGAAAAAAACGATTTATCAAACTAACCGTTGAAAATAAACTACATTCAAATATAAAAACGCAATTTTTGAAATATAAAGCGTACAATGTTCAGCTTCTTATTGAAGTATCTTACCCATCCAGGCAGCAAATCTTGGCAGTGATTAAACCCTTAAAACTGTTGAATGCCCTCACCAGCAATAACATGTCTACACTTTACCCAACATCTGCATTGCGTTACGTATATTTTGCACTTTGCGAGTGACAGTCGCAGAAGCAGAAAGATCATTCATATTGTTGGCGAGAGTGAAAAATGTCCAGCGCTCAACATGACACAAGGACTGACCTACCTTGGTGTTGGTAGCTCTCGAAAACACTTTTGTTCAAAAGTTGTAATTCAGTGAAATGATTGTTTTGCCAGCCGAAATGCAATGAAAGCTTCTTCACCAATTAGTCAGTTTTACGTAGTAAAACCTGAATTAAATTTTTTTTTTTCGTTTTGACTCAAAAATATATTGTTGAATGAGTTCTAGTAATATCTCATATTTTAAAGTATTTTGTTAATTACTCCAATAGACACTTAGTACTCGAAATGTTTGTCTCTGAAAGAAGTTTGAATGTTCCCTTGGCAATACTGAACTATGAGCAATTATTTTATTCCAATTCAAAGCGTGTAGTTGTAGTGCGAATTATGTTTAGTGTGTTTAATAAAATGTAAGTCAACTATATGTGCGTTTTACTGTGATTGCCTGGTTATCAGTTTGGTCGTGGGGCCTGCCATAGCTCTCGATGGCTCTACCTCACCGCTCGCCTGTAAACTCTGTCTCCATAGACGTGTGTATACGCCCCGTGTGAAAACTGAGGCTGCGTCTCAACTGGCGCAGAGAACGCCCTCCCGTTCTCACATCACGTCAGAATGAACGAACGTAAAAGCGCGACAGCTTTAAGTTTTACACTAGCTGCACTCTTGCTCTTTGGCATCCTCCAATTTCATATACAATAAATAGTAAGTTGAGATTATTTCAGACGGCGGATATGTTACATTATGTAAAGGCGTCATCTTATTCTAATATAATTACCTACTTTAATTAGTCCCTCGCTTAATTTTAGATCATTTGCAACATTTTTGAACACACAAACTGTTTACTGCGCTAAGTAATACTATTAGGTGATAAAAATAAATTTCACGTGTAAATGCACTGCCGAACGATACAAATTGCACACACGGAAGGATGCACTGAATTGTACTGAAACTTTGTGGAGGTAGTTATATAGACGAGTAATAAATGTGATCACAAAACAGAGCAGCAGGACAATTACGTATAGACCTGTGGTACGCCGTGCGGTCATCTTCAATAGTGCATCGAACCCTCTCGAATTGCGATACGTGCTGCAACGCGGTCTGGAACGGAGTCCAGTAGACGCCGAATGTCGTCCTGGGGCAGACGGGCCCAAATAGTTGGACGGTGTGTTCCAAATACTGGAAACTGTGGAACGGTGGCAGCTGGCGCGCTTCAGCAGGTTCTACACGTGCTCAATTGGTGACATGTAATTTGAGTGGGCAGGCCATGGTAGTGTTTAGACATGATGAAGGCAGTCCTGGGCGACCCGCGCAGTGTGCGGTCGGTCGTTATCCTGCTGGATGCAGTACCTTATCCACATACCGCTGGTCCGTCAATTTCCTAGGTAAGACGACGAAGGATGATCAGCTGTCGTAGGCTATGGCACCCCATACTGTTATGCCTGCCATGGTGGAAGTATGCCACGCGATAGCGAGGTTGTGATGATGACATTCACCGAGGGCCCGCCCCACCCAGGCGTGGTGATCGTCAGTCCCCATAACGAAACGGCACTCATCACTAAACACCACACATCGCCAGTCTGTGACGTTCCACGTGGCTCTGGCCTGGCACCACTGCAAACGGAACCGCTACTGTGGCAGAATTTATGGCAACACATGTAATAAATGCTTGTATCGCATATTCCCCTCCGTAAGGTTTCGGGAAATGGTTCATTGGCACAAGAGACCCTCAACATTGGCCAGTATCGTGGACCGGGTCACCATTAGATTCCTGCGCGCATGGCGCACAATCCGTCGATACTCCCGACTGAAAGTCCGACCTAGTCCGTCCTGAGCCGGTCATCCGTGTGTGGGTGCCTTCACGTATCCACTGCTCCCAACAACATCAGGCAGTATGATTAGAACGATTCACATGGTACATACAGCTATACGACCACCCTGCGGTTTTCAGTCCGATTACGAGTCCTCTCTCGAAATCCGTCAATTTCATAAAGCGACGTCTTTGGCGCCTTCCCGGCACTCTTCTTGACTCTGTACGCTTGCTTGGTACCGTCTGGTGTTTCTCGCGTTAATGTGGCTTTGACTAAACGCCAGTGTCTACGACCGCTGGTCGGTTGTTTGCAGCACCATTGCCGGGGTGTGGTTAAATGCAAGCGTACCAACATGATATCATGTGCATACCAGCCCGAACTCTCGTTATTTATATTGTTTCGTAGTTGTCGCATGGTTTCTTCGTGGTGCGCTATTTCCGTTGCCCGGCAGTGTATATACCTACTTAAGCAGAGGTTAGTTTATAAGTACTATTTAATGTGTTTAGCATATGTCCGTTCATATTATAAGCGCCGTTGAAAACCTCCTCGTCCCTTCATTGCATACTTTGTTTACCAAAAAGAAAGAGAATCGTCGTAAGTCGATTAAACGAGTGAGGGAGGGCGTGCAAAAGTGCTTTGCCAGGTAATGGGAAAGAACGCTCTTTGAAGAAATTATGTTTTTAATTGAGACACAGCCTAATTTTGTAGACAACAGTACGTCGACCAAGCGACACAGCGTCACAAAAAAAGTCACAACCATGCCTATCCGTTTTGTAATGTGAATATATGTATTTATTAGAAGGCAGATTCTAGTTCCGATGTGGCCATCCTGATTTTCTGTTTTCCGTGGTTTTGCGAAGTCATTTCATAGGAATAGTGCGGTGGTTCCTTACTGCAGACGATGTGCGATTCCTTGCCAGTTCCTATTCGTTCCAACAATTTGTTCCGTCTGCAAATACCCCGCTTTCTACAAGACGTTAAGCTCTACCTACCATCATGCACTTTTCCTAGGAAGTGGCTCGTATGACAGCGAGGCCGGTTGGTAAGGTCAATCTCAAGCGGGATCAGATACATGGTCGCCTGAAGGACCCCTGAGCTCAGTTTGACTGTGGCCGTAAAGTAATACTCGCACGACGTTTCACATCAGTGAACTCTAAATTCGAATCAGTGTAAAAATTTTGATTCGCAGTGAAATGCAACCACTCGAATCAGCGAAAATGGCTCCACTTATAAACAGTGAAAAACCACTGATTTATCATATATACAATTGTTTACTATTTATATTGCCCAATTTACAGTAATTTTTAAAAGTAAAGAATTTTTTGCATCTGGCCAGGATTGAACTCTCACACCCCTTCCAATTTAAATTTAGACCATTGCCTTATCATTATTAGCTACCAAGTCTAGCTGTAAAGTAAGTGAGAAGTTTTAAATTGTACGCCCTTACTTTTCGTTTTTGGTCTGAATGTTCACGTTACTTCATAAAATGGTGTTTTGAAATACGAAACACATTTTATAAAATATTTTGTATTGGTTTGATTAGATTATGCGTTGTTATTTTACTTGATACACATTGTTTAACGGCCATTTTAACACGGTGTTTAACTGATCCATCAGTCAAAAAACAAATCACTGAAAAAGAGTGAAACAAAATACTGATTAATCAGTGGAAAATGTCACTGAATCAAAAAGTGCAATAAAAGTGGCATTTTTTTACTGATTTATTAGTTAAATTCACTGAAGTGGCTGTTGAATCAGTCATATGCTCTTAACTGATTGAAACAGTGAAATTCTCACTGATTCAGATTTAGTGTGTTTAGTCCACACGACTTGATATTTGGTGGCTAGTGTGATCGACTGTTCCATGGCGACAGTTTTCATTTGACCATGGCTGTTTTTTTGTTCATAACGTACTACGCCTTACCTTGGCAGTTTCCTATTAATTACTGCATTCTGTATTCAACAGTTTTGTATGTTTGTTGCCATACGCCTTTTCACTAACTTTTTCTTTATTTATGACATTCTCTAATCGAGTAATTCTTCCCTGATAAATTTGAGTGATGTAAGAACTAAGCATAGAGGCGATGAGGCATTGAGATGAGCGTATCTTGGTCGCCCGTAGCCGTCCTGCAATGTTAGACCTCTGACAAGCTAAATATTTCCATCCAGTGTCGAGTAGAAGACATGGATATAAAAAAATAAACAATGAACATGGAGTATTATTAATTTCATCAAAGCAAACTTTGAAGCGGATAATTATTGGCACGACTTGGAAACGCAGACTTCCCGAGTCAGGAGAGACCGAACTGCCATAAGCCAGAGGGGCGAAAATGCCAAGCGCAGCAGAGGGCCGTCACCCGACGGTCAACTGAGATCCGGGTGGCTCCGTAACCTGTAAGAACAATGGAGCATCGCGTTGCCGGGTAATGATAGGTCCCCGGGTGCCCAGGTGGCTTTTAGCAAGGGAAACCAACGCCGGGTCATCGTGTCTGCGACGTGCAGCGAATACCTCGGCGACCTGAGACGTGAAATCCATGCTAAATAATATCCAGCGTCCTGGCGCACTGGTATCTCGCACGTAAGCCAACCCCCTAGTCACAAACACAACATTAATTAGTAGTTCGTCCATGTAATCGTAAGAGGCAGAGTACTTTTTATTCTATGATTCCAAAACATAGTTTAATATCAAAATATTATGATTAGTTGCCATGAATCATCGTTTGTTAAATAAAAATTTTATCTGCATTATTGGCACGGCATCTTACTTGGACTTAACAAAAAAAACTGTGCATAATATACGTCAAATGTTATTATAATTATAAGATAAATTATCATGTGGAATGTGCAAACTTATCTCCCGTGTACATAGTTTTGGAAGTTTAATGGTAAAGATTCTCTGTGCCGTAAAATTCGCGCACCAAGAAGAAGTCTGCAATATTGAAATAATTTTTTATCATTGTGAAACCTAGACAAATTGAAAAAGTAATTACAATAGTAGAAGGAAAAAGGAAAGTCGGGTGCAATGGAGTCTGGTGTGAAGCATCGGGGCTGTTCGTGCTCTGTTATTCCGGTCCCCTGGCGGCCATCTTGTCTGCCATGTTCTATGTCGTCAGTGACCTTGACCTTTAACTTTACCTCGGTGACCTTTAACCTTGAAAACTAAAAAAAAATCCAAAAAATTATTTAAAAAATTGGTTAGAAAAATTATTAAAGATATTTTTAAAAATGTTACTAAAAATATTATAAAAATAGTATTTAACAATTATTATTTCAAATATTTAAAAAACTTACATTTCCGGAGGTTTCCCCATCACCATGTCCAGCAGATAACTGATCCCCCTCCAATCAATCACATTTTATTAATATTCCCCTCCCCTACCAATTTTTATCATTGGTTAATTAGTCGGCAGGCCTCCACCTCCTCACAATTACTCATTCTGTCGAATACAGCTATCTTGGTTTTTTCGTTTGTCATTTGTTTATACATTGCTACGGCCGCCATCTTGGATTCCATATATTTACTTTTACATCTCCCAGGTGGTGCTAGTGTATTAATAACCGATATAGCCACCAGGTGGCAGCCATATTTGTTTCTTTTTAACGTATAGGTAGTGCTGTCGGTGCCCTCCATACTGGATTCTACTTTCAACACATAGGTGGCGTTAATTTCTTGATTATACTGCCTGCTATTGGCCTGTACCGAATAGTGACAAGGACAATTCCTGCAAAGTATGTACACTGTCATATTTAATTTTGTTTTATATTTAAACATAAGTATTTTAAGTATAAAATTTTTATATTAAGCGGAGGGTTTTCTAAAATAAAACACATTTTTTTTTTTACTTTTTTTTTTTTTTTTTTTGNATACACATTGAAGATTTATCTTTTACACTTTGTTATGTGTATTGCAAGGCACTGTCCCCCAGCGAGTTCTGACTTCCGTGGGTAATCGGTATAATGCTAAAACACTGTTTGCAGACATAAACTTTGTGCCCATGTGAAGTAATCTGCGAGTTAACCAGTTGTAAAAAGTTTTTTATGTAACAATAATGTGAAATATTCTTAGTTTCGTCCTTTACCATAATAATATCGACATGTTCAATTTTCTCATTCTTAGTCACACGTATTGGCAACACTTTTCCCCTAGCACTCAGCGAGTACATATTTACGGACACACCACGGTTGTTCTCAAATACCCTTATTTGCTGTAGAGGGGTCGGAAAATTCAGTCCTCTAAAATCAAACTTTTCTTCTACCTCAGCATAGCTCTTCCAAGCCTAGCTCACGTATCACAGTTCTACTGAACCCGTGACCTCCGCAGGCACGATGTGTTAATGATGCATAGCTTCCTTTTAGCCCCCAGTGTAGTTTCTGCCCCTCGCCTCCAGAACACACATCCACCCACACACTTCGTTTCTTCATCATAGACCAATGAACCGTGAACAAGATACCAGGGGCTTCTTCTTTCTCCTCGGCGGTCGACACAGCCCCCTTCTACCACCTCCCAATCCCCTCCCACATTCAAGACTATTCCACGACCATTGTGTTTCCGAAGAAGGGGATTCTTATCGACTGCGTGGGCGATTTGTTACCAGGAAATCGTCACCCGCTTAAACTCTCCATTGTAATAACTTCGTCAGATTGACGCGTAACCACCCCTTTGGTTCGCTGCCTTGGAAGATGGCTCCCACGAATACTCACGCTCCGCAAGTCCAGCGGTAAACAATTTTGCCTTGGCTTTAATCACTTTCTGAACTTCCACCTCTGTTAGACACTAAAAGTTTTAGACCCGCGGTGCACATTTATTTCTACTTTTAAATAGCAAACTCGGTTTTGAGCGTTTTAATCGTGATTGCGTCGCCGAATAGACACCGTATGAACGTCAGTAGCATTGCAGTAACAAGTTCCAAGTCAAAGTTTGTTTTTTCTTAAGACTGTGTATGAGCCCTTCGTAGATTTCTGGGGTTATTTCATTAGACTACTTACCTTCACTTAACGATGTACTGCTTATAAGGAAATATTGCTACATGCGTATTAACTCAAGTGTTTCTAAAGAAAACTTGTATACTTCTTAATGACTGGAATTCTGCAAACGGATTTTCAAGTCAGTTACTTTTATTTTGAAGTGGAATAGTGTTTCCCTTTCGTGATTGCAGTTTAGACATTTGTTAAATTAGTTCAAGAAAATCTTAGTTGGACACTAATATTTTATTGCTATAAATATATCGGGAAAAAAACATATTTAAAGGCATTTTTATGATAAAATGTTGAAATACTAAACATAAAGTACACTTTCGAGATGTGCTGTTTATCAAGAAACGTACAGTGGTAAATAAAATAAAATAAAACAATTTTATTGATGACTGCACATAGCTTACGTAAAATAGCTCATAAATACTTCAGTTTAATTTCACTCGTACGTAACCGTCCGTTAAACTAAAAAAAATGAAAACCCCATGTTCGGACTGTGTCTGAAACTGCTCACATACCTTACGTGACCTAATTATTTTCTTCGTGCAAATATTTTATTATCTTAAACTGTGGAAATAATTGCATTATATTCATTCAAATAATGATCACAATGTATTCTGAGATGGTCACGGTATGAATGAAAATTTTTGATGAAAGTGAGTAGGAAAGACATTTGACGGGCTCAAGACTTCTGGAGAGGTTTTCATAAACATTGCGAAATGACCCAGGAATGAACGTTAAAACGAAAAAGTTTCCACATAATTTGTAAATATTTAAATTTCTTCTAAGCAGTGTATGATATCTACCTTAACAATGCAACAAAATATGTTAGATTTAAATATTCACAAACAGTACAAATACAACTTTTAGCGGTACGTTTATAGCACTACACTTATTATAATAATCAAACACAGTTATTGAGTTATTATAAGGCCTTAAAATGCCACACTTATCAATGCTCATTAAACGCTCTGAAAGTGAATGGCATTAAGTATGGAAATACGCTGAAAAGCCAAAAAAAAACTGGTATAGGCGTGCGTATGCAAATAACAGAGGCATGGAACCAATCAGAATAACGCGATGCGGTCGGCANCAGCCAAAAAAAAAAACTGGTATAGGCGTGCGTATGCAAATAACAGAGGCATGGAACAAATCAGAATAACGCGATGCGGTCGGCAGCTCGATCGGTTACTGCTGCTACGATGGCAGGTTATCAAGATTTAAGTGAGTTTGAACGTGGTGTTATAGTCGGCGCACGAGAGATGGGACATAGCATCTCCGAGGTAGCGATAACATTTGGATGTTCGGGTACGAGCATTTCACGAGTGTACCGTTAATATCGGGAATCCAGTAAAACATCACATCTTTGGCATCGCTGCGGCCGGAAAAAGATCGCGAAAGAACGGGACAAACGACGACAGACGAGAATCATTAAACGTGAAAGACGTGCAACCCTTTCTCAAATTGGCGCGGATTGGATTTGTGGACTGCCATGCAGGATTCATGGTGTGAATCGCCTCCTGCATACCTTCAGACATTAGTCGAGTCCATGCCACGTCGTCTTGCGGCAATTCTGCGTGCTCGGGGGGCCCTACAGGATATTATGCAGCTGTACTAGTTTTTTTTTGGCTCTTCAGTGTATATGATAGTAGTTTACTCATTTACTATCATATCATATTGTGATTGTCATTTCCCAATAAAAGTAAATATTACACTGAAAACACGTAAGCCGTGAGAATGGCTGGTTGGTGGGTCCAGCTCCCGAAATGCCTTTAAGAGATAAGGCCTGCAATCAAAACACTTGACTTGGGGTCGAAGTCATATATTGACGTTCTGACAACGCAAACCAGTTGAAGATTCTCATGTCGTTAGGCGGGCCCGACGCACAAAGTCTGTCGGGGGCTAACGCGGGAAAATGAGCGTGTACTCTTCCGGTTTATGTGACTAAGTTACATTCCTGTGGCCTTAGGAATGTAGGAGGTGCAGAAGCGTTTTCCCAGGCGATGAAGTTACGTCGAATAATAATGTTCTGGTTGTAGAAAGTGAAAACTATTGTTCTTGATGGTAGATAATGCAAAGTTAACAAAGTGCCAGTGAGTCGCGAAACGCGCGGACTGCGCTGATGAATGCCCGCTTCAGACTAAATGGCGCCAGCGTCTTTCCGGCCACTTGCCGTGAAGACACCGGGAGTCGGAAACGCGTGAGTGTAAAAGAAAATGCAAAATAGGATTAGGCCCTAAATTGTTTACATTGCACGAGTGGGAGAATTCCCTTAGCTAATTGGAGACTGAACATTGTACCTAACGAAAACTTACGTGTTCTACAAACTACACAAGCCGCTGAATTATTAATGACAGTGCACTTTCGCGTTAAGTTTACGTGCACATAGTGCTGGAAATGTGGCTATCCGAGTCCGTAAACCTGTTGACTGCTGCAAAGTAAACATACACTTTTACACTTACTGTACCTAAAGAAAACACATACACTGAAAAGCCCCCAGTCAGGTGATGCCTGTGGAGGCTAAACTAAGGTTGGCACAGGTGAAGCCCATGCCTCAAGTAAGGAAGTCGTTGGCACTTCACTTTGACGTAATTTGAAATTACTTTTGAAAATACAGTTCACTTGTGGTGTACACTTTGGGTAAACTGGGAATTATTAGGATCTGCTTTTGGGGGCCATTAACACTATAACACTTCGTGTTGCCCGACGGCGCAACGCTGAGTGTGAGCACACGTGTTGGTCGGTTGGGATCCGAACCACGAGACTTTCCTGGTACCGCCCACGTGGTCGGATATAAGTGGGACCGTCAGCTGACTCACGCGGTGCTGGGCGAAGCGAGTGCTTTCCCAAACTCCATCGAAATACTGTTGCTGACTGCCGCACCCGATGTTCTTGTCGGCACGGTGCTCGGCCGGGGCGGCTGTTGTACTTTGGTGAAGCGAACGGTCGCGTAGACCCGTGAGTTATGGCTCACGTCAGTTCGTATGACGCCACCGATGCCAAACTCATTCAGAGCTCCGATACGGGATTAAAAAGGTTGCTATCCATACAAATTATATTAGTATGATTGCGTAATTATGCGATTTCAACTAAAAAACTTGAAAATTTACGCATCATATTAATTAATATGAGATGTCGATTTGCTTTCCGGGAACTAGCTGGTGTAATTAGTTTCCCAGTGAAAGTGACTAACGTAAAAAAAAATTGATGTATTGCATGTTGTTTATTAGCTGCCTAGTTGCAAGAGGGGTGTAGAAAACTAATTGATTAACGTCCTTTGTCGTCGATTCTTAACAGGGCATTACATTACATTCCTTTGTAACTTTCAATTGTTCCGATTTTATTTTGTATGTAGAGTATGGAGGTTGTGGTATTAAAAAAACTAACCATACTAAAACAGCATGTTAATGTATTTCTGGTCGTAGTTAGGTACTTTGTTTTCCAGTTTCAGATAGGTAATCAGTGATTGGTTGTAACTATTGATGAAGTGTGTGAACATGAATCTGTCCTTCGCCTTGATCATTGAAAAAAAAAATAATATTAATGATTTTCAAAGCCAGTCTCATAGTACTAATCTACTAGTTGACATGATATAGGATGTTTTTTTTTCAGTTATTTTTCCTAATGTTGTTGGAACAAATTACAGTTAAAGCAAGTTGGGTTGTTTGTCTCCCATCCTACATCCTCTGACACCCTCACACCCTCACACTCAAAGGCACCCATGGTCTGGACGAAGCACAATCCAAACAAACCTCTCCTGACTGTCCAGGACAAAACCGAAGCTGTGTCACTTCTCCCCACAACTACCCTACTTTGGGTAAGGAGCCCTCAAGATCTCAAACTTGTGGTGTATCAGCCACTGCCATCACAAGTCCAATCTCAATGGCTCGGGCGCCCAAGATAACTTTGTGTGGGGTCTTTCCGATCGTCCATGGCACTAGCACACATGGGTGTTCCCCACAGGTACCTCACAATATCCTTGAATTCCTTCAGGATGAAATTCTGAATTCTGGCTCTGTGGTCCAATGGCCTGAGCCCTTAATGGTCCAAAACACCACGTATTGGACGAGACTACATACCATCTACCGGTTCATCCAACAAGAGATATCCCTACCCTGCTACTAGCCAGATGTAATTCNACCCGTGAGTTATGGCTCACGTCAGTTCGTATGACGCCACCGATGCCAAACTCATTCAGAGCTCCGATACGGGATTAAAAAGGTTGCTATCCATACAAATTATATTAGTATGATTGCGTAATTATGCGATTTCAACTAAAAAACTTGAAAATTTACGCATCATATTAATTAATATGAGATGTCTATTTGCTTTCCGGGAACTAGCTGGTGTAATTAGTTTCCCAGTGAAAGTGACTAACGTAAAAAAAAATTGATGTATTGCATGTTGTTTATTAGCTGCCTAGTTGCAAGAGGGGTGTAGAAAACTAATTGATTAACTTCCTTTGTCGTCGATTCTTAACAGGGCATTACATTACATTCCTTTGTAACTTTCAATTGTTCCGATTTTATTTGTATGTAGAGTATGGAGGTTGTGGTATTAAAAAAACTAACCATACTAAAACAGCATGTTAATGTATTTCTGGTCGTAGTTAGGTACTTTGTTTTCCAGTTTCAGATAGGTAAGCAGTGATTGGTTGTAACTATTGATGAAGTGTGTGAACACGAATCTGTCCTTCGCCTTAATCATTGAAAAAAAAATAATATTAATGATTTTCAAAGCCAGTCTCATAGTACTAATCTACTAGTTGACATGATATAGGATGTTTTTTTTTTTCAGTTTTTTTTCCTAATGTTGTTGGAACAAATTACAGTTAAAGCAAGTTGGGTTGTTTGTCTCCCATCCTACATCCTCTGACACCCTCACACTCAAAGGCACCCATGGTCTGGACGAAGCACAATCCAAACAAACCTCTCCTGACTGTCCAGGACAAAACCGAAGCTGTGTCACTTCTCCCCACAACTACCCTACTTTGGGTAAGGAGCCCTCAAGATCTCAAACTTGTGGTGTATCAGCCACTGCCATCACAAGTCCAATCTCAATGGCTCGGGCGCCCAAGATAACTTTGTGTAGGGTCTTTCCGATCGTCCATGGCACTAGCACACATGGGTGTTCCCCACAGGTACCTCACAATATCCTTGAATTCCTTCAGGATGAAATTCTGAATTCTGGCTCTGTGGTCCAATGGCCTGAGCCCTTAATGGTCCAAAACACCACGTAGTGGACGAGACTACATACCATCTACCGGTTCATCCAACAAGAGATATCCCTACCCTGCTACTAGCCAGATGTAATTCCAATATGCTCTAACCAGGCTGTGTAGGTTTTTCTCAGCTGGTAAGTCGCTGTCCCGAGCTTTGTGTGCACTCTACAGGGTCCACTCCACTTGGCGACAAAGCATGTGCAAAGGTTTGCTTTATCAGACAACTGAGTGTGCTCATGCAAATACTCGCACTAGACTGTATGTCTTGCAGTGGCAGTGTGATGACACGAAGCCAGCTTTTTATGTAACTGATCTGACATGCTCGGGCATAATGCTTTATTTGCGAGCGCTGCTGTTAATGTGAAATTGGTGCTTCGTCAGGCCATGGTGTCTCATCTAGGTAGGTAAGCTTCCTGGGACACATCAAGTTGCGACCTTGCAAAATCTCCGTATGTGTTTTCCTCATGGCTGGTTTCAAGTGCCTGCAGAGGTGGCAGAAGGAATAAGTCAGCTGGCATGGGCGTTCTCTATGCACACATGCAGCTGTGTTTACAGGTCCTGGTTGTGCTGCCCAGTGGGATTGGCCTGTGGGTGGTAGTGGGCGGTTGTGAGGTTCTCTGTTTTCCACATTTCAAAAAGGTAGTAACACTCATAGCTAGTGAACTGAGTACTGTTGTCCATCAAGAGAACTATGTGAAAACCCCACCGAGGGAACAACTGTTTCCAAGATCCTTGCTATGATGTTGGCATGCACACTCGTATTGTTTATGCCTCTGTCCAATGGGAGAACAGGTCCATTATCATTACAATACAGTGTTTGTAGTTGTTGCTCTGGGGATGCTGTCCCAGAATGTCTAGCACTAAAGTCCCAAATGGTTCATGCGGAGCCATGGTTGCTACTGTGTTCCATCCAGTAGATGTGATGTAAAAACATTACAAATCTGACGTTTGTAAGCAAAGTCCCATGACTCGAGCAAGTCCTGGCCAATAATACATCTAAAGTATTTTGCAGCAGGTCTGGTCGCAGCACCGGGGTGTTGATCAATTTGTGGTCACAAGCGAATTGATACAGTCTCGCATACAATTCCCAGTACAAACACTTTCCATGTGGTGGGCGGACCTCTTCTCGATCATTTTCTATACCCCATTTCTTGGCATTATGTTGATTTCAATAGTGGTGCCATAATGTGGCATTGGATGAGAGGGCCTGTGCTTGGATGACGTGCATGTGAATTTTTTTTATGGTGCATTTATTTGTTCCCTGCTCTTCTATGCTGACCTGATTAAGGCGGGGCTGAGAATGTATACATTACTGAATGACAGTTAGTTGATAGGTGGCAACATTGTTTCCCACTAGCTCGTTTTCAACACCTGGGGTATGCTCTACTGTGAAGTCAGTGGCTTGCATAAGTATTGGCCACCTGGTTAACTTGCTGCATGATTGGCTAATCTTTTTACATCCACACTAAGCCGAGGTTCTCTATCCACAGGGAGAAACATTGATATTCTATGTACAGACAGTACTGTTTAAGGGTCCATGCAATAGCTAAACATTCAAGTTCTTTCACATCATAGTGCCCCTCAACTGGTTCCAATGTGACACTCTTAGTTAGAATCATTGAGTTTCTACCCCTCGTCAACCAGCTGGAACTAGCCCTTTTTGGCTAGCACCTGTTTGCAAGTACATATGTTTTGCTGGGTTGAGGCAGGCAAGTACCTGGCGCCGACAGAATCGCATTTTGATATCATTAAAAATTATTCAGCTGAGTGAGTCCACTGGAAATTTGTCTGCATCGACAAGTCAGCTGTGAGTAGTGCGATAATAGTTGCAAAATTTTGAATATACTGACATAACCAATTATTGGGACCGAAAAATTCTCAGAGCTGTTTGTGTTTTTTAGGTGTTGCCAATTCATCAGTAATGCACAAGTGCTCTTTACTGGGCTTGTTGCCAGTCTCGTTCACAGTATTACCTAAGAAATAATTTTCCTACTTTCCAACATGAGTCATGATTTCTGTATGTAAGGCCGCTGACAGCAAAACATTCCAGCACAAATGCTAAGTATTGCAGGTAGTTCCACAAGTCTGACCACATGACTAGATTTTTAAGATGCAGTGTGGGTAATTTGCCAATATGGCTATCTAGTACATGCACCATCATGGCTTGAAATGTCGTGGGGGCACACTTTTGCCCGAATGGCATTGCACAGAATTCATAATGTCCACTATCTGGTGCCGTGAAAGTGGTTTTTGTGGCGTTCGGCAGGTGACTCTGGAAATTGCCAGTAACCTAACCAGAGATCTAATGAGGACATTTTTGTAGAGACAAAATAGGTTCAGTGTACTGTTAACATTTATTACTGGCAGAGCTGAACTTTTCGTGATTAAATTGATGGGTCAGAAATCCAAGCAGAATATCCATATCTCCATACCCCATCTTTCTTGGGGGTTAATGCGATAGCAGAATTATAATTACTCTTTGATGGCTCTATAACACAATCACACAGGATTTCACTCACCTGTGATGAATGATGCAGTGATGGTGAGGTGTTTAGTCGCTTGGTGGTATGTAGATTGGCTCCTCGTGGTTGGTTATGATGTGGTGCTCTGCTATGTTGGTGCATTTGAGTGCATCCTCTAACATACTCACATCGTTCCTGATATATTTCTATACTGCATCATGGGATTCCTCTCCGGTACTGCATGGTCGAACTTACCCAGTTGGACAGGTGAAATTTCGATAGTCTGATAACCTGGGTAATACAGTGTTTTTCTATGCATTTCACCAAAATGTATTCTGTCGCTGGCCAGTTTAATAAGCGCATCATCATGTAACAGCAATGACACCCTAGAATGATGTCCTCGAGGAGGTCAAGTAACTAATGCAGTCATTGGCATGGCTTCGTCACATAAACTACACTTTTGTGAAGCCACTGCTTACACGATGTCCTCTGTGTCACACCAGCTAAACTGTTCGTAGTTTACACTGAATTTGCTGTGGAGAATTACAGAGTTCATTTAAACAATTGTGAGATGCTGCTGTATCAATTTAAGCCATTGTTTAATTTCAGTTAACGATGGGGACAAAAAAAGTAATCGTAATTTTGAAACTTTTCCCATGATAATTGTCACTGGAATTTAAAATTGATGCAATAGGCTATTACACTCATATACAAATACACAAAACACTCATGCCAGTGTATTTGCACTCCTGGGTAGAAACAGCATGAGTGTGGTGGATGTTTAGCCAGAGCTGCTGTCCAGTTACATATAGCAGGTATGCAGATAATTGTGGCATTTTTGCACACTGACTTGCCACACCATGAGCTGTCAGCTGACCAGACAGTTATTGATCCACTAGGATCATCTCCTAGTGATGCACCACTGGGCACTTTGCTTACCTCAGCAGTGGTGGGCATGGCACTTGTTGACCATGTGACACATGTTGTGACATTGCAGTGCCACAACTCGTAAGCATCATGATCAACTCCCAAGGCAGTATGCATATAGTACTCAAAGTCATAGTAGATGGCAAGTCTCAAGGCAGCTCTGAACTCTGGTGCAACATTTCATACGACCTCCTCCAACATGTCATCTATTGCAATGGCGAAAGGGGGGTAGAACCAGATTAATAGATTCACTTTTTGTTGCCCAGGGAAAATTCCCGGCTGTGTCTGCCAGGTTACCAAAGCAATGGTGTAATGTGTTGAAAACTCAGACACTAACTGTTCCCAGGCCATTTGAAATTCAGTGCCAGTGGGGTGCTATGTGTCACTGTTTGTTACAAGGCAGTTGGTTGTTGCTGTGTCAGTTGCAAAGCTGATGGTAATCTGGGCAGTAACAACATTTTTGGCTCGGGTGTATTTTGTGTGGGGGACTCTGATGGTATGTTGTCCGGAGCAGGTGTTGTACATTTTATGTTGTCTATTGTGGTCCATTCGTAAAGGCAAGCCCAAACAGAGAAAATCACTATGCTAGAAGAATGTCCACTCTACTATGGTCAAGCAAGATAAGTGACACTGCTTACTGCACTTGCAGCATGTGGAAATGTTACCACCTGTCAGTTGGTAGTCTGGAAAGTATCACAGTCGTGACACTGTGGTGCATGTGTTGGAGAAAGTCGGCTGGTGTTTATAGTTATGTTTGGAGTGAAACCTGCTCTAGGTGGCATTGAGTGTATATATTCTTCTCACCACATGCACTGAAATGTTAATGATGCCAAGGCACTTCTGGAGGGAAAGACCTGACACGGTGTGTTCAGGATGCCAGGTAATGTCCCGGTCCCTCGCACTGCAGGTGAGCACTCTATGCTGCGGTTATATGGGCGAGAGGTATTGAGAGTGGCACAGGAGTAGAACTAATGAATGTGTGCAAAGGTAAACCACAGCAAATGTGTGCAGTCAGGTTGTACTTGGCAAATGAGTCTGCTGACTTGGTATTGTGGCAGACCACACACACACACATAAATTGCCCATGTATCCATCCTCACGAATGCTATGTCCAATTCATGGAAGTGCTGGTCTACTACAATGGTTTGTTGAACTGATATTTTCGCAGGGGTTGCAATCCTCCCACTCACATGCCACATGCTATCCCACATGCTTGGACAGCTCTTTCTGATGGTGGGGATTGTGACTGCATGGAGGTGGTAGCATTTTGTATTTCTCAAATTCACGTATTTGTCACCTCAGTTGTTTCACCCACATGTCATTTCATCCAGGTTTAAATTGTAACTGTTTTTATTCTGGGAATATTTGTGTAATTATTTTGTCAATTTTTTATGCCAGTGTTTGTCTTTTAATTTTNCCAGGTTTAAATTGTAACTGTTTTTATTCTGGGAATATTTGTGTAATTATTTTGTCAATTTTTTATGCCAGTGTTTATGTCTTTTAATTTTTGCAACTTACAGAAAAGCAGAAAGTAGTGCAGGCGATCTGAATGCCGACATAGTTCGCGCAGCATGTGCTCGCTAGATTCAGTCACCATCGTGCAACTCAAGTGGTCGGCAAGTGCCACATCGTTATACGGGTACTTTCTTGTTTTCGCGCTAATAATCTTTAGCTGCAATAGTCCAATGCAACATACCAAAACATGTTCTTTCTGCACACAGAGATGCCACCTCTTCTTCCCCGAGAATAGCATCACCCGGGGAAGTTTAATGCATCATTAATTCACTCTTATGCACAAATGTGAATTTTTCGCAGGTTTGCTTATCTGGCGGACTGCAGGAGAAGTCAGTATAAAGTGTTTACCTACAGTGATGTTTCTGTGCAAGAGTAATTACATGCAAGTTTGCAGACTTCGTGTCTTTTATTTCAAGTAATGCCTTGAGGCGTTTCGGTGTACGGGCCCCCTATAACCCGCCTTTACCCAGTTTCACGTAAATTACTTAACAGCCAGTATGCTAAATTCAGAGCTTTTACAGTTTAAGGCATGGGTCAGCCTGAAAAGGTCCACAGTATTTTTCATGTAAGTATCAGGAGCGAGAGGCTATTCCAACATTTCACTGAGGCACTGTGTATGTAAGGGCGAATGGCCCGCTGTACCCTGAGATCATCACCTGCAGCAACTATTGGCACCGGCTGTCGACGGTGTCTGGCACCTAGTCGGGTATCCAAATCCACAAACAACCTAACAATATTTTTCACCACGCCTCAAAACTTCCCTTAACCCGAAACCACCCAGCCAACATTCGTTGATTGTCGCTCTTATATGTAGCGTACCTTTCCCTCATCATTCCTCAAGTTTTTTGACCGAGAAAACCTCAACATTACCGGCACCTCGTCCCCTCTTTGAGCAATTTTTCCATCTATTTCCCTCCCCTAATCGTTTTCGCATAACGACAACAAGAGCACATCAGGAGCAGTGTGATCAAATATGGACACTACTCAGATGCCAGTCAGATGAGAGAACAATGCCCAGATTTTCCACACGANTCTACTTCCCTCCCCTAATCGTTTTCGCATAACGACAACAAGAGCACATCAGGAGCAGTGTGATCAAATATGGACAATACTCAGATGCCAGTCAGATGAGAGAACAATGCCCAGATTTTCCACACAATGTAAAATCATGTCAAAATCATCTTCGCAGCCTCCATTACACCAATGGCGCAGGTCACATGCAGTGAGTCGGCTANATGTAAAATCATGTCAAAATCATCTTCGCAGCCTCCATTACACCAATGGCGCAGGTCACATGCAGCGAGTCGGCTATAATGGGACAGTGAGCAGTCACCACCCCTTCCCCACCAGCACCATGAACTATGCAGCAGAGTGCAGAGCGGGCAGGTGCACTTGCCCTCACCCACTCCCCTAGCTTCAGTAACCCAACACCAGTTGGGAGTATCGATCGGAGGAGTGGGTTGTGTGCCAACGCGCGCACGCCTCCTCCATCGCCAAGTGGTATACACCCTTCCAAGCGGAAGCAGGGAGGTCAACCGATAAAGGATGGGCCGTGCACTTGAACCCCACTGCCGGGTTCGGCTGCCATGCTACGACCGTCGTCAATGACTAGCCTGAAACCTGTAGGCGTCCCGACGCCTCTGTGTTGGCAATGCTTGCACCCTATCCCAAAAAATGTAGTGGCCAAATGCGAATTAGGCACATCATGTTGCAAATGCACTCCTAAGACGAGTCCAACGATCAACCGTGCTGCGAAAAACCGCGAGCACATGAACAGTTCCGATGTGATAAACAAAATTCAAAGCCAGTGCAAATTTGAAATTTTGGACAATTTCAGTCAACAAAATTTCAAACATTCAATTCGCAAACAACATTTGGTGTGCCAGTTTACTGTGCGTGGGCCAAGGTATCCCTACTCTTAAGTGTAATTTATGCCTACAGTATTCCTATTCAATGTGCCTAACTGCGACCGAACTCACGACCGTACGAAACCGGAACTTTCAGTGCTCAGTGTCAAAGAAATAATAATCAATTGAACACTTTTACAGTGTGCAAAGATANTACGAAACCGGAACTTTCAGTGCTCAGTGTCAAAGAAATAATAATCAATTGAACACTTTTACAGTGTGCAAAGATATATTAACTGGTCCAGACTGTCAACCAACACAATGTCACTGCCCAGTATGTCAAGAGGGCGAAAGTAGTAATGTGTTACAATGCATGGTGTGCGCAGTGAATGTACACGCGCAATGTTTGTAGCCTGGCATGAGACTGGCAATAAAAGATGGCAAGTTCCATGTCGGCAATGTACAGCAGCACCANCGCAATGTTTGTAGCCTGGCATGAGACTGGCAATAAAAGATGGCAAGTTCCATGTCGGCAATGTACAGCAGCACCAGACACCGCACCACAGATGCCACACACTATCACCAAACAGGTGGCAGATGTATTCAATGCAGTGCTGCTTGCTCATTCCACACCCGCCAGCCATCCTTAACAGCACACACCTCTCCCTCTCCTTCCATATGCCCCTTACATGCTACCACTAGTCACCTACTTTTCCACGCCTGCCTTCCCCAAACAGATGATTCCAGTGCTACCAACTCATGGACCACAATTTCCGGAAACTAAACCCGGTGACACAATTTCCCATGCCCGACTTTGTTCCACCAGCTGCAAAGATATGGCCACAAAGTAATAGAAGGCAACACCAATCCACTGCAGCCAACCCAACCTTTGTGCTTCGACCAACCAGTTTTACCATGCCCTCGCAATTCCAGTCGTGAGCCACATTTGCGGGAGTACCTACAGAAGACCTATATGCGTTCCTGAGTGACTGTGCAGCACACCTGCAATGCAATGGGGCATGCTTGGAGAAGTGGCCTAGCTGTGATAGAGTGCAACTCTCCAGAAAAGTGCGTTCCCGGTGGCAATCTATCAATCACTCGGTATACTGTGGGAGGAGTACCTCCATGCTTTCCAATGCCGTTTTGTAGGAGTATTCACGTCAGTTCAAGTACAAATCAAACTGATGTTAGAAGAGCAACAACCAGAAAATTATAATTTGTCAGACTTTCTACACGCACCTACCCGAGCGTGAAGTGTTCGAAGTGGTGGCGGAAACAGTGCGCCCAGAATACAGTGCCCCATTGGAACATCTGCTTAATAGCAGACTTGATGAATTCATGCGCACCGCGATAATCTTGGAGTGAAATCTTTGCTTAGCTATGCTGCAAACTCGAAACTAGTTACATAAGATGGAGCCACGGGCAACATTAGGACAGTGTGAAGTTGCAGGATGCAGTGCAAAACAATACTAAAACAAACTTTTGGTTGCAACGGGACAAAAATTACCGTGCAGGAAGGAGTACAGAATAATTTACTGGTGCAAGTGACAACAAAAGTACTAGTGTGACAGACAGTGCACGAAACAAAAACTTGAAGTGGAACAAAAGCCAACCATTGCAAACCTCGTGCCATTATTGTGACAGTAAAGAATACCATTGGANAAAAACTTGAAGTGGAACAAAAGCCAACCATTGCAAACCTCGTGCCATTATTGTGACAGTAAAGAATACCATTGGCACAGTACATGCCCTAACAATACCCACCTCAAACAAATAGTCATGCAAGGAGCTATCTCGGGAAACTGGAAGCGGGGGTAAAGTAGCCGGAGGTTCCCGACACACCAGTCCCGGACAACATTACCGACTTGACACCGCAACAAGCACTAATTAACCAGGTTAGTTGCAGCCATTCACAGTTCATTCTCATTTTAGTGTTTATTAATTATAATCATTGCCACACATTAATAGACACTGCTGCCTCACATAATTTAATACAGCCTAGTTTCGTACATCCTTCAGATATCACATAATTCGTTTAGCCACAAACCAGTATACCAACACCACACAAGGTCAAGCCACATTGACAGTTTGCATACGTGTCCTAGAAACAATAATCACAGCAGTTTTTACCCCGGATATTACGGAAGATGCCATCCTTGGTGTACTGTAGCTCATTGAGCAAAATACCATAGTAAAACCAGCGGCATCTCTCATCCATTTTGGCCTAATGGAGCGTCTCACATTATATAACATTGACTGGCAACCAGCTGATACAGTACCAGCTGTTTCACTAGCGGACATTGACAAGAATATACCGCCCGAACACCAGGCAGCTTTTCAGCGGATTCTTGACGAGCGCCGTTCGGACTGAAGTGTGCACCGGCCACCTTCCAGGAGATGAAGGTCAGTGTGTTGGATGACTTCATTGACGAATTCACACTCGCCTACCTGGACGATGTAGTAATATGGTCGGCTAGTTGGGAGGAGCACTTACACCACCTGTCACTTGTGCTCGAGAGGTTCACCATCAACGGCCTCATGTGTGTACCTACCGAATGCCACCTCAGAAAGACCAGCATCGACTTCCTCGGGCATGTCGTCGACGAGGAAGGCAACAAACCCAAACCCGAACTACTGTGGCTGATTGACGAGTACCCACCACCACCTGCATGCAAGCATCTACAGAAGTTCTTTGGGCTAGTAAACTGTCTCTAGGAGCACATCCAAGACTTTGCAGTCATCACCTCACCACTCACCAACCTGCTGTCAACCCAGCTGCGGTTTAAATTGGACAGCTCCGCCGATGACGCCTTCCAGCAAATTAAGTCACGTTTCCGAGTGACCTTGGTGAGGTACGAGGCCACAAAACACCTCTACCTGCAGACCGATGCCAGCCAAGGACTCGGTGGGGTGCTCTACCAGTGCAGTGACAATCGCAGTACAAAGTTCGGGCCAACTGATCATAGGTACGACAGCGACGAACGTGAATGCTTGGCCGTGATAAAGTTCATCAAAAAGTACAGAGCGTACTTAGAATACTAGCGCTTCATGCTTCGCACTGACAACCACTGCTTAGTCTGGCTCCACACCATGCGAGGCACACAGCAAGCTGGCCTGTTGGGCATTGCTTCTTCAAGCTTAAGACTTCGTCATGGAGCATGTCCTAGGCTGCGAAAATCAGCTAGCAGACCCACTGTCCAGGACACTGACATTGACCACTCTTGCGTGGTCTGGCACGGCCACAGTCATCCCGTCATCGGCCCACAGTCGCTGTACCAGTGCGGCCTGCGGAACATTCACATTGTGCGTCCCAATGCGTGTCCATGCAGAGTGATCAGACAGAGTGCCTGTGGTGTCCCTAGAGATCTGTGTAATTAGGATAGGTATAAAGTGTTAGAATGTGTAGTAAATAGCATTAGAATTTATCGCCCATGGGCCAATGTTCTTAAAATTAACCCTTAGGGGATTGCAAAGTAATCGCCGAATAAATGCACGCCCCGTGCATATTGAATGAGTCACAGCCTAGCAAGGCTAGGGCATATGAAGAGTTTTATATATTTTTCCGAGTGCAATTGTGTGTGTGATCAAGCTAATAAGTGACGTGGTAAATAAATATTCTTTCTTTCAACCAGACAGTTCCGGCCATAGAGTGCCCCCAAAAACTAAACAGAGATTAATTTCCCACACGCTCTGCAATGCGCCACATAATCATGTTTTGTATTTTAATTAGTGCTTAATCAAGAACTCTTAACTCTCTACAGGATTAAGAAAACTTACTCAGAACGTTTCAGTGTTTTATGTGTATGTTTCAAGTTCTATGTAAATGAGGTTAGTTAATTAAATTACCTCGTGGAGTGGAGCGAGTTCTCGGCAATGATTCTGTTCGCTCGCGCCATCTCCGGCATCCTAATCCATGGGTCTTATGTGCTGCATGTTTGTCGTGTCGACGGGGAACTTTCATACTTTGTTCTGAACACAAAACTGCAATAGGTTAAAATAATTTACTGGAATTTTTATTTCATTACCAACAGTCTTTCTTGCGTTCCCAGCACCCCTCCGTTGGCTCAGTTTACCGACCCCGGAGGTTTAATCACTCATGCAAATTTTCGCGCCATTCTTGGCCCTTTTGGTACAGTAATGCCGCTGGCAGGTCTTCCGAGTCAGGTCCGCATTAATTTGCATTGCATGCTTTGAAGTGAACCACACATCCATGAGCTCCTTGTACCCACTCTGACCGCCGCAGTCACAATTACATCAGCTACATCGGGTAGCACCCACTTCATCATGCCAAGAGTGCATAGTGCAGGTCGACAAAAACAGAACTTGCACCTTCTTGTCGACAAGGATTACGCAACGCAACTCAAGAGACCGTAACATATAATTTAGTGTGGTGGCATGCCCTGTCAACTTCACAACTTTAAGCATAACAGACATTTGTTAATAAACGGGGGTGTTAACAATGTGTTTCACTTAATCTATATACTTTTTCACAATTACAATCGTATTACAGTGTGTTCGTGTTAGGTTTCATTATTCGCTGTTTGACTTCGGTTCTCATGACTCGTGTCGCAAACCGAGGCCACTCGGCCTGTTCGTCTGAGTACTACAGCCAGACCAGCGGCGTTGGTCGCCCGCTCTGCGAGCCCTCGCTGTGCCATCATTTAGGCTGTAATCGTTTCACTACAATAGTAATATTAATTAATCAACCGGAACATTTATTATTTCTTAACTGTGCCGAGGGGAGAGCCACCCGCCCACTCACCAGAGAGCTTAACGCAATCGCGTATCAACATACCACATTTATTTCACGCTAAGGTCACAGGCAGGCTGTAAGTGCTGGGTCCATTTTAANGCAATCGCGTATCAACATACCACATTTATTTCACGCTAAGGTCACAGGCAGGCTGTAAGTGCTGGGTCCATTTTAATGTACTATTCACCTGTAGTCAGAACAGTGAATAAACCGCTTTATCAAGTTAACTGTGTTAAATCATTGTAGGGCATCACATCCTTGGTAGCATCACCCACCATTTCATAGTATATTTCAGGCGTACTAGACGGCCTACAGTCTCGTCATAAGGTATAAATAATACAACAGTAAATACGTGACATCATCATCATTATCATCATCAACAAACTGATGGAGATATCCCGGCCCCCCTGGACTGTCGACCGAACGACCCCCATAATTAATTATCCACTGGGTAATTGCGCAGTGCAATTCAACACTTAACCAGTCCTGGGTAACCTCGACCACGTCAACATGTAACTGTGTACGCTATTCAGCAATACAATTTATTTGATTTAACCGAAACTTGCGAGTTCTCATTTTTGTGTTGTATTTTGGGCCCTGGCCCTATCCAGGAAGTCATCGACATTTCAAGGAGGCATCCTTCATTTATAAGGTAAGAGGTAATACTAAGGTGTGCATGGGTTCCTGAATACCCCGATTATATGTTCCGTTTTCCTGTAAATTTGTACTGTGTGTGTCAGGGGATACAGGC
Organism: Clitarchus hookeri; assembly: GCA_002778355.1. Taxonomy (NCBI): domain Eukaryota; kingdom Metazoa; phylum Arthropoda; class Insecta; order Phasmatodea; family Phasmatidae; genus Clitarchus; species Clitarchus hookeri. The sequence goes on from NQII01000019.1 coordinate 1,156,501, forward strand.
AAGTGGTCGTCCGACCCACGATCCTGAGAACTGTGACTTCGTGCTCACCCAGTGAGCTGGCGCCCATTATATTCGAAATAGGAATATTGTGTAATATTCTGACTTTTCTTAACATAGTCACCGGACTATGTCCGCATTACTATCCCCAACCGCTCAGGTAACGTTAACACCATGCGCCGACATCATGGTGAAAGACAACGCAGACTGGAAGGAAATATTGCCACAAACAACACGAGAACCACTGAATGAGGTAAGCCTTCAACAGATCGATGCCACTAACAATGTCCTCATTGTACGTGATAAATATCAAGGTGTGGTGCAAGTGCAGGTAGAGTGCACACTCACTTGTGAACAGAAAAACATTAATAAATGGCTATTCAGAAACATGTTTACTCAGTTTCCATAATGTGCAGTAACTGTTTGTTCCCCCCAGAGTTACAGAGCAGGTACGGAGACATGTGCACCGTAGCATAGCAGCCGGACACCCGGGGACAGAGCAAACAGTTCGCAACGTACATTTTTCTTTTGTCCTGGACTAACCAGGCCTCACAAGAAGGTACATGGAACAGTGTGTTAAGTGCAACCAATTAAAAGTATTGCGAGCTGATGGGGTACAACATACCTGCCCCCATAGCCCACTAAGCCCTTCAAGACTGTGTCCCTCGACCTCATGGGGCCCCAACCCAGGTCCTCAGGGTGGGGAAGAGATTCACCCTTATGGTTACATAAAACTTTTTCATTTGGTTCGAGGTATATCCCGTTAGTAGCACATGAGCCATGAGTGTTGCCAAGATCATGCAGACCGAAATCTTCGCCATGTTGTGATATCCGCAGAACCTAATTACCGATAACAGCACACAATTTACCAGCAGGAAGTGCGAAGAATTTGGTATATGTCATGGAGTGCGGCACTTGAAGGTGGCTGTCAACCACAATGAGACTATCACCTCAACTACAACCCAGTCAGCACTTTTAAGTCTGTGCATACTCGCAGTCCGCAGCCTTCAGAGACTTCAGAGTGGGCTTTGCGGCGAAGTGGAGACGGCCACACGAGATCACACATGCCATCACTCACCACCTACCTGGTCTGGCTTCATCAGAAAGATTGTTAAGGAACACCAGGAAAACCTGTATCTAACATCAGGTTACATCGACGACGATGCATTACCAGGTGCCCCATGAATGCGATCCCGATGTCGACGTCCACCTTCCTCTCATGCAGGGGGGAAGGTGCATCAGCACCTCTCTCGGAGGAGCAACAATAAGGACCCGCAAGCCCGACGACACCCAGCNATGCAGGGGGGAAGGTGCATCAGCACCTCTCTCGGAGGAGCAACAATAAGGACCCGCAAGCCCGACGACACCCAGCTTCCAGGAGTTTTCAAACTTCGTGACTTATATTTAAAGCACTGCATTCGGGCATTTCGGGGTATGGTTTCCCTACAACCCGCCTTCACCCAGTTTCACGTGAATTACTTAACAGCTAGTATGCTAAACTCAGACCTTTTAAAGTTTGAGGTGTGTGGGTCAGCCTGAATAGGCCCACAGTATTTTCCTTAGGAGGGAGGGGCTATACCAACATTTCACCNTTTGAGGTGTGTGGGTCAGCCTGAATAGGCCCACAGTATTTTCCTTAGGAGGGAGGGGCTATACCAACATTTCACAACATTTCACCGAGGGGTTGTGTACGTCTGGGCGAGCATCCACCATACCCCGAGATAATCACCAGCATCAACGATNCAACATTTCACCGAGGGGTTGTGTACGTCTGGGCGAGCATCCACCATACCCCGAGATAATCACCAGCATCAACGATTGTCACCACCTGCCAACGGTGTCTGGCATCTAGTCTGGTATCCAAATCCACAAACCACCTAAAAATATTTTTCACTGTGCTACAAAACTTCTCTTAACCCAACCCACCTGGCCAACAGGTGTTAATTTGAAAGCTTATTTAACACAATTCATCCAATGGCAAATTCAGTGATTAAACGAGATATTCAAAGCATTGAAAGAGAAAATGGTCTCGATTATGATATTTCTACTATATATATATAANAGTGATTAAACGAGATATTCAAAGCATTGAAAGAGAAAATGGTCTCGATTATGATATTTCTACTATATATATATAATTTTACGAATTGAATGCAATAAAAATTTATGGCAAAGGCTCTTTTACATGATCAAATTTATTTTCAAATTAACTTCAGTCTTTATTAAATTATATTAATTGAAAGCTATATGATATCACAAGAACATCATAATCGCTGCAATTTTCTCTTTCATTTTTGAAAGTGATTTCCTTCAAGATGTTCATTTTGAACATATTCTAAATTTTTGTGAATCAAAAATTTCAATCGTCGATAACAGCTTTTCTGAAAATTTTAATGGAAGTAATCGCATAATAATAGTGGTGTGCAGATATTTTGAATTTGTTACAAAATGACTTGTATTTTAAAAATGGAAATAATTTTTGTGTCGTAAATTGTCCGAATGTATGTACATAGGTGTGTGTACATAGGTGTGTGTGTACATAGGTGTGTGTGTACATAGGTGTGTGTATATAGGTGTGTGCGTGTATAAAGGTATGTGTGTACATGTGTGTTTGTATGTGTACACATGTGTTTGTGTGTGCATATGCATGTGTGTGTACACGTGTGTTTGTGTGTGCATACACAGGTATAGTTCATTTCATATAAGAAGGCCACATTCTGACAGTCAGTGAGTGGCAACTTAATATATTGAAAACAAATAACCTGCCATTTACAAAATCCTGTATCAGCTGATGCACGAACGAACAAAAGTTAATATTACATTGGCTATTCTGAGAGCAGTGCCGAAGCACATCACACAAGCAGAAAATACGCGCATAAGAAAGAGTTCGTAGATTAATTAAAACATTTTATTTTACGTGATTATAAAAAAGCAGTTTTTAGTTTTAGAAACGAAACTTCGTGATAAAATAGTAATGTATAGGTGTTCAAAATGAGATGCACAATAAAACTATACGTATCCAAGTGTGACGAAAAAATCCAAAGTTTCCAGACTCTCAAACCAGGTGCTGCCATCTTGTGAGTTAAAAGCGCACCATCTGTTGCAATATGCCCTTCCATGCCGTTTGTTATCCATATCCCGAACTACACCCAGAAACATATTAAAGTTTTGTTGTTTAAAATAACGTATTTACCCGCATATACAAATAATTTTATCTTCCCGCGAACTCTGTATAATTTTTAAAGTAACATATTTCTTGTACCGCGTTTACGAACGACCCTATACACGTCCACCAAGCTCCGTTTACGAATGCAGCGCCACCCAAGCAGTTCACCAATTGCCACACGTAGCAGCACCTCCTGGACGCGCTGACTCGCCACATCAAAGCCTATTTTTGACACCCCAGTTGATGGCGAATGGATACATAAACGAAAAGGCACAGCGATTATCAACTGTCAATAATGTGGCCTTCTTATATAGTACACAGTATATGTGTGTGTGTGTGTGTGCATGCACAGGTGTGTGTAGGCCTTACGAAAATTGAAAGTAAATTTTTTGTTTTGAAGTTTGTAGGTTGGTGGCTGTTTATGTGGGTAGATGTATGTGAGTGACAAAATGAAAGAAAAATATTNAGTGATTAAACGAGATATTCAAAGCATTGAAAGAGAAAATGGTCTCGATTATGATATTTCTACTATATATATATATATATATATAATTTTACGAATTGAATGCAATAAAAATTTAAGGCAAATGCTCTTTTACATGATCAAATTTATTTTCAAATTAACTTCAGTCTTTATTAAATTATATTAATTGAAAGCTATATGATATCATAAGAACATCATAATCGCTGCAATTTTCTCTTTCATTTTTGAAAGTNATATCACAAGAACATCATAATCGCTGCAATTTTCTCTTTCATTTTTGAAAGTGATTTCCTTCAAGATGTTCATTTTGAACATATTCTAAATTTTTGTGAATCAAAAATTTCAATCGTCGATAACAGCTTTTCTGAAAATTTTAATGGAAGTAATCGCATAATAATAGTGGTGTGCAGATATTTTGAATTTGTTACAAAATGACTTGTATTTTAAAAATGGAAATAATTTTTGTGTCGTAAATTGTCCGAATGTATGTACATAGGTGTGTGTACATAGGTGTGTGTGTACATAGGTGTGTGTATAAAAGGTGTGTGTACATGTGTGTTTGTGTGTGTACACATGTGTTTGTGTGTGGGTACACGTGTGTTTTTGTGTGGGTACACTTGGGTTTGTGTGTGGGTACACAGGTGTGTGTGTACACATGTGTTTGTGTGTGCATATGCATGTGTGTGTACACATGTGTTTGTGTGTGCATACACAGGTATGTGTGTGTGTGCATGCACAGGTGTGTGTAGGCCTTACGAAAATTGAAAGTAATTTTGTTGTTTTGAAGTTTGTAGGTTGGTGGCTGTTTATGTGGGTAGATGTATGTGAGTGACAAAATGAAAGAAAAATATTGCTTGATTGCTTTCCAAATATATAACATGAAATCACGAGGATCCATACTGTTACCTCATAATGAGTAAATATCCAATGCTTATGAATGGCACGCTCAACACTTATTATTAAGATAACGAATGAGTATATTTTACGCATTTGCCTTTATCTTGGAAGCTGTTAGACAGATCACAGACAAGGAAACAAAACCATCATAACATTTGTTCAAGAAAACCATGTGATCGACACACAAATGTAAACCTTCATAAATATCATACAACTGAGCCATACATTAAAATTATATAATTAACTAAATGCATTTGTATTCAACTTCAAACGAATAAATTTGCAATACATAGGTTTGCAGTAAATAAAATATCTTCAAATTCATAGCTTGGATTAAATTTTTTGTACCTTCGGCAGATCATGAAACCAAACTAAAACTCCCATGTGTTTAATGTAAAAATAATCTGTTCTCTCGTGTTTCAGTGATAAATAATAATTCTTACCCCTAAATTCAGTATTGAATAATTTCATTTCAAACTGTTTTAATTGCGCAACTATAATAGGTAGGGTCAAGTGTTATTTTACCCAGGACTTCAGGAATATCCTCCCAAAGACATAAAAAATAATTAAATGTGCTCAACCAAAATTACTTCTTTTTGACATAATTGAAATCCTGTTCAATAATTTAAAATGAATGACAGTACTGTGGGGAATATTTGTAACTAGCATATACCAAAATGGAATGGCCATGCAAAAATTCTTCATGTCATCGGTATGCAGATTCCTTCAGCAGTCCTTCGGATGAGTTTTGGAATAAATAACATTTCATAATCTTGACGTCGGCGAGGTTAACCATGGCTCTTTGGATGTTATAAAAACACGTGGTCTTAGATTGAGACACGATTGCATTAAACTCTCCGGTGAGAGGGCGGTTGGTTCTCCCCTCGTTACATTAAAGATAATAGAAATGTTCCGGTGACTAATCTATTACTATTGCAGTTAAATGATTGCAGCCTATATGTGGGTACTGAGGGGGCTCGCGGAGCTGGCGACCAACGCCATTGGTCTTGTCCCGGTGCTGAGACGATTTGGGGCGAGTCATGTCCGCTGCCATCACAAGTGACGAGAACCGACANAGATTGCATTAAACTCTCCGGTGAGAGGGCGGTTGGTTCTCCCCTCGTTACATTAAAGATAATAGAAATGTTCCGGTGACTAATCTATTACTATTGCAGTTAAATGATTGCAGCCTATATGAGGGTACTGAGGGGGCTCGCGGAGCGGGCGACCAACACCATTGGTCTTGTCCCGGTGCTGAGACGATTTGGGGCGAGTCATGTCCGCTGCCATCACAAGTGACGAGAACCGACATCAAATGCCTAACGATGAAACATTACATGAACACTCTGTGATGTGATTATAATGTTGAATAATTGTATGAATTAAATTAAACACATTGGTGACATCCCCTTTTATTAACAAATGTCTGTTAATGTTTAAGTTGTTAAGTTGATGGGGATGTCACTACACTAAATGATTTGTTATAATACTGTAGGCCTTTAAGGGCAATCTCCAATTTAGTAAAACATAATCACTTTTATATAAATACATCTTAAATAAGTTATTACATTTTCTCATAAAATTGTTTGCATCTCACTGCCAATTACTTGTTTGAATTACACTGGCTACAGCATTTCCAGGTGGCTGTCTTCTGAAGGGATGGGCGAGTCGACCTGGGCAAAGGGGTGTGGAATGCCATGCTTTATTGGCATTTATACAATTTAAAAAAAAACCCTGGCTGTAGATGTGAATGCGGTGACTGTGTTCTATATGTTTGTGAAAATTATGTACACCACTGGACGACACTTTGGAGCACCTATCTCTTCAGCTCTGGCCTACCAGCCAGTTAACATCACCCAGTGGTGAGTTGCATCGTATTTCGCTGCGTGAGCTGCGAGGACGCCACGACCAATTGTCAGTGCACCGAACAGCTGTGATTTTTGTCGTAAATATCGTTTCGGATCGCCTACCCATCTATTAAAAGAGTTACCTCTTGTAATACATGAGTAGGGCGGTCTCTTGAGTTGCGTAATCCTTGTTGGCAAGAAGGTGCAAGTTCCATTTTTGTCGACACGCACTACGCACTCTTGGCCTGTGGTTGGTGCGGCCCGGTGTAGCTGGTGTAGTTGTGACTGTGGCAGTCAGTGGGCACAAGGAACTCGTGGACGCGTCGTTTACGTCAATCTTGATCTCTATAATAGTAGAACGCTAGGAATAGTTGCCAAAAGAAAAGAGCTAGTCCTCTAGGGATGACAAGTATTCCATTTTAACAATGGAAAAAATCCATCTATCAGGAAAACTCACTTCCTGAGACCTTAATTAATAAACAAAATATGAACTTCAAATGTGCAGCAAAGAAAATACAATTTATCATAGTCCAGTACATAAAAATAGTACATTCAAAGAGCATAAAATCTGTTTACATTTATATTTTGCCAAATAAACAGTCAATTTAACCTTGAATTGTTTAAGGCATTGATGCAGCTTGTCGTCATACCTTCTAGACGGTCTGACATGCTGTGCGCCTCACATCACATCATCGCATCAGNGCATTGATGCAGCTTGTCGTCATACCTTCTAGACGGTCTGACATGCTGTGCGCCTCACATCACATCATCGCATCAGCGTGCACGAATGCATGGAGTCCTCATGTGACTTTCCGTGTGGTGCAGTAAAAGTGTGGGCGAGGCAGCGTCACTGTCACTCCCCCCGGTTCTAAATGTTTAACTAGCTGAACCTACGATGAAAGTTGCCTAAGGGTGCCTTCAATAAAATAATTGGGGCAAATTAATAACAGACTTGTATAAAATGTGAGACACATTCCCATAGTGCTTTTAAATTTCCTTGTGTTCCCCTCATGATGTCACCCTCATTTCACCCAACCATTTGATTGTTCATTTAAAGTGTTTTGTGTGTTTTTTGTATTATTAAAATTTTTATTCTTTGTAGCAAGGTTTAAGTTTATTTTCATGCNTTTAAAGTGTTTTGTGTGTTTTTTGTATTATTAAAATTTTTATTCTTTGTAGCAAGGTTTAAGTTTATTTTCATGCAGGGAATTCGTAGTTATTGTAGCACGAAAATTGTTGCGGCACGCAGCTTGCTGCCAAGCCATGNCGAAAATTGTTGCGGCACGCAGCTTGCTGCCAAGCCAGGGTTGCACGTGCCCACCATGGGTTATTCATCATCCAGCAGTCCAAGGTGTCTGCACATGTTGCATCGCGATCCGGGTGTCTTCACATTTTCGTGCCAATTACTTAACTGCAATAGTCTCATTTAGCTTACCGGAACCTTTCTGTCTTTCTTGTTAGCTCCCAGCGATGCCACCCCTTCTTACCTGGGATTAGTATCCCACGAGGAAGCTTAAAGTACATTTAATTTCTTTACTATGCACTTGCGTGTTTTAATAGTTTCTCTAATCTGGCGGGCGCACAGCCAGAGTTCACTCCAGTTTCACCTTCTGGTGAGTAAATGTAAATCGTGAGAGGATAAATAAACTATGTGTGTTTCATTTCGAGCATCGCCTAAAAGGAATTTTGGGGAATGGGTTCCCTACAACCCCTATCAAACATGTCTCAACAATCACCTGAGCATGGCCTATTTACTTCATTCAGTGCTAATTACAGTTCAAGGCACGTGGGTCAGCCTTAATAGGCCCACTTCATCCAGACATAATTACTAGACACAAGGAGGTCTACCTCAATCAGCACCATTTGGGCAACTTCAACAATACAACCACCGATGGAACAGCTTACATCCAGGCAGTCAGCCGTACAACCCTGAGAGTACCAAAATTTCACCTTTGACACCGCCTGTCAACTGTGTCTGGCGCCTAGTCGGGTAACCCTTTTCATCACTCCCTTCACAGCCCCAGCGCAGGTGTTAAAATATTATAAATAATACAAAAGATAACAGTAACAGTTTTATTTCATTTATTTGCATTCCCGATATCTCAAATTTGAGATATAGAACAATTCATGTCGATTTTCAACAGAAATATATAAAATAATATTGTACAATAAATTACACAAAAATGTGTTACACAATACTTATTGTACATGACACAATACTAATGGCAACTTCAATTCCTACTAATTATACTAAACACAGCAATAATTCCAATTGTAAATTAAACGTGTGTGTATTTTGACCAATATCAGTTAGTGGCATTTCATCGAAAAAATTCCTTAAACATCGTAATTACAATAGTCAAGCAGGAAATCGGTTAGCTTGCAGCAAAATTTTGTATTGATGAACTGAAAATAAATAAACGTAAATTAATCTCTCTTGTGTGTGACTATAGAAAACATAATGTTGCCAAAATAAGGGTGGCGAAAACAAACAAAATTGCCTGCCAAAATATTTACCTTAATGCTGACCTTTTTGGAAATATAAACAAATGTTCTGTTTGGTTTACTGCCTCAGAATGATTTGCAGATAATTCTATAAGTTTACTTTTGTATTTCTTTTACGGTTTCATTATGATATTTGTAATAAATTTTTTTGTGGAGACTCGAAATATTATTTAATGCAATTTATTGAACAGCAAATATTTATTTTAGTTCAATAAATTGATTTCAGGGAAGCAATTTATTATTATTATTATTTGATCGTTTGAAATTGCCTTACTTTGAAAATTATTGAATGTTTGATGGGGCGTTATCATCGTACACATTTACGCACTATAAAGAAATTTTTTTGTGGCATAAATGTAACAAAAAATTAGTGTATCATTGGGAATTACGAAATATGATAATAGTAATAATTGCGCTCCGATTGATTCACCGTACGTAGTTATGTCTTACCTCGTTGGGAGTGGGAGTCAGTAGATATGGCGTTCGCATATTTCCATTTTTGAGGGTTTTCCTCTGCTGCTTCTGTTTTTGAGTTTTATGGCTGTATGTATTTACTGTATTAAGCACGAAGAAGTGAGTTTTGTAAAGTTGGCTATCTTGTTCGAGATCTCGAAACTCGAAACAATTTTGGAGAATCAAATGCAAAAGGAAATTGCTGTCAATTTGTGTTCCGCATGATTTAGAAACAGTTTATATCTTAGGTTTGCTTGCTGTGCCTAGGTTTTTTCATTTCATATGTAATTATCTAGTTGTGGGTGGAAAATGTGCTGATATGTGAGCGTGTGTTATATTAATGTTTACGCTGCAGCGTGATAAAATTAAGAATGAGGCCATTTAAGCATTTTAGTCATCTAAAATCACATGTATGAAGAAAATAGAATATATATGTGAAATGGTGCCGGAAAAGTGGTTTTCATTTGTGCCTACCTGATAACGTATTTCTTGCATGTTGTCATGTTTATACGCGATGAATAATATGGGCCAGATACCTGTAGAACAGTGGGCACCTCCTTGGACTCAGTTAAAAGTTTTTGGCAATAGAGACAACTTTGGCATGGATTGTAGTGTACCCGAGTGTCGTTTTGATCGTAGTATAGATAAGTCAAAAGTTGATAACGTTCCAAATAGAAGTAATGAGGCTTATGTAAATTCTTCGCAGTGCAAAACCCTTTCCCCGTGTAGTGATAAGTCTGGTTTTGAAGCAGAAGTAATTTGCATGTCGCCGAATAGTGATAAAGTAGGTTCCAAAGATGAAAATTATTCATCTGTTGTAGGAAATATTAGTTTTGATGAAGTAGTGAAATCTGTTTGTTCAGCGAACCAGTCCCCCCAAGAGTTTCCGTTAGATTTGTTAGGAAATATATTACCTGATATGAGCATCAAGGAAGAACCGATAGCAGCACTTGACGTGGGGTAAGAATTGTTCGTGTTTTGTGTTGTAAGTTGTTTAGTTTTTTTTTTTCACTTCCAGCCGTGTGTTGACATTTAAGTTAGTATAGGGATTTTGCAGGAGTATGTTGGCTACGAATACAGAATAGCCAACATCAGCCGTATGTATCCAAATTATTTTGAGTTCGTCTAATGTTTTTATTTACTCGTTAGTCAATTATTGTGATGTCTGCGCAGTGTTTTAATGCCATATTGTTATAGTTGCATGTATCCGAATGTCGCTAAGCATTACTCTCCGTGATTATAATATGACGTCTCTATTTTTGTCTTTAGAAATGTTTTACGTTTTTGTTACGCATATTGGTATACATGAATGTTGTTAATGAAAATGGCCGACAGAATAGTCAAAGAATTGCAATTTCTTTCGGTGTAGAAGTTTTGACAGTTTACTGTGTTTGTAGTGTTTTCTTGATAATCATTTCGGGGTTCTTTACGTGTATTGTAGCGGTTATTTTGTTACTTGAAGTAGATACTAGCCAATTCGGAACGGTTGAATCGAAAATAGTTTATTGCTTTGCATCATTTTTTTGTTAAAGTACTATTGATTCATTAAAAATATAAGTGTGGGTTAAATTAACTTTAAATCTTTAAATGTTATTTCAGGCAGCCGTCTTCAGATCTTTCTTCGTCAGAGTGGCGAAATAATACAACGCCAGCACATTTTGATGCTCTTAAAGTTGTTTCGGAGCATCTTGTCGAAAGGATCAAATTGGAAGACGTTTGCCAAAATGGGCCTGGATATCCCTTTTGTTTTGGACAGCCGCCAGCCGGAACATCATTCAAACATCCCTTCGGAATTGCTTCCCAATACCAAGTGAACAGTTTCCCCCCGTATGCTACAGAATCAAATCCGCCTACCATTATTTGCACCAGTAATGGTAGTAATCACAAAGATACGTCAAATAACAGCTTTAACATAAGTATGAATAATAATTTAATGTGTACTACAATGTTCCTTATGAATGAAAGTCTTCAACAAAATGGACCGCATCAAGCACATAATGCTGTGAGAAAACATCATGATATATTTAACATTGCCTGTGAGAAAGGTTGCAATTGCGAAGCGGCAAATTCATTTTTCCGCGCGGGGAATAGTTTAATGTTTTCTCCTGACAAGCATCCAGGTACCTCCAAACATTTCATGTCACCATGCGGACCATTGCAGTTAACTGCACAAGAATGTGGCGAACTCTTGTTGAAGAAAGTTTCTACTGCTGGCAGTATTGTTGGTACAGAGCAGACAAACATCAGTACTGGTAGTCAGAATTCTGGTGAAAGCAGCAATGCTCAGAGAAAAAGTAGACCGCCAGGAAGTAATGTAACAGTAGTGCATCAAGGTACGCTAACTGAAAATGGAGTTAAAATCTTGCCTATGCCAGGCCAGAAGTACAGAGTTGCAAAGGAACGCCCTTTTTCATGTACGGAATGTGGGAAATCATTTCTTCTGAAACATCACTTGGTCACTCATGCCCGTGTGCATACTGGTGAGAGACCGCACGTATGCCCCGAGTGTGGGAAGAGCTTTGCCCACAAGCATTGCCTCAGCACCCACCTTCTCCTCCACAGCAGTGATCGCCCCTACAAGTGCATGGAGTGCAAGAAGTCATTCACATTGAAACATCACCTGGTCACGCATGCTCGGGTCCACAGCAGGGACAGGCCTTTTGTGTGCCAAGAGTGTGGAAGGACTTTTCCACAGAAGCGCCACCTGGTGACTCATGGGAAATTCCACTCTGGTGAACGTCCTTTTGTCTGCGAAGAATGCGGGGAGTCATTTGCACAGAAGGATCACTTGGTGATGCACTCGCGATTCCACGGTGCACAACGTGCATTTGTCTGTCCGGACTGTGGTAGCACTTTTGCTCGTAAATTTGAGTTGGTGAATCATGGACGGTTGCACGGACGATTACCGCACACATGTGAAATTTGTGGCAAGGAATTTCTTCAGAAACGCACTTTGTTAGCACATGCCCGCCTGCACATTGAAGGGGACAGGCCATTTGTTTGTCAACATTGTGGCGAGCACTTTGCTCGTAAGTCGGAACTAACAGAACATTCAAGTATTCACACTGAAGAAACAAAGTTTGTTTGCAGGTAATTATGCATTTGCAGTTCATAGGTATTCACATCCTGAAGGTAGTTGTAGATCTAGTGTAGATCTAGCCTCCACATTAGCTTTTGGCACACATTTCCGTTCAGAGTTGTGCATATTATGTTTTCCAGAAGTATTCNTAGTGTAGATCTAGCCTCCACATTAGCTTTTGGACTGTGGTTGCTTTCTTGCTGTCTGATATGTTTATTTATAGTGTTAACTAAATTTTATTGCTTGCAAATTGCAGTAACTTCATTTTGCCATGATGTCACGTTCCATTTCAGTTACTTACATAAATTTGTATACTGATTAAGTTTCCTTCAGAAAAGTCACTAAACTTAATAATTACCAGCTATTTTGCCAGTTTATTAGAGCAAATGGTTGCAAAGAGTCAAAAAGTGTATTTATTAAGAAATGGGGCTGTTTTGAAGGAAGCGTCCTAGAAGTATAAAATCTGTTTATTTGGCTTTTGCAAGGCTTGTTTATATTTAAGAAAGTGTTATACGTTCCATAGTAATCATATAAAATATAATACACTAATATGTGTGTATGTATATGCGTGTGTTTGTGTATGTGTNGCCAGTTTATTAGAGCAAATGGTTGCAAAGAGTCAAAAAGTGTATTTATTAAGAAATGGGGCTGTTTTGAAGGAAACGTCCTAGAAGTATAAAATCTGTTTATTTGGCTTTCGCAAGGCTTGTTTATATTTAAGAAAGTGTAATACGTTCCATAGTAATCATATAAAATATAATACACTAATATGTGTGTATGTATATGCGTGTGTTTGTGTATGTGTGTGTATGTACTATATATGTGTACTACATATATATAAGGCCTTCCAAGGCTTTGTTTACATGTGTCACAATAATCTACTCCATTTGATATAAGTTCACTAAATTTTGACAGTTCTAGAAATGTAGCATGGCAACCATGTATCCTTCCANTTTTGACAGTTCTAGAAATGTAGCATGGCAACCATGTATCCTTCCAGCACAGCTGTTCTATGTTATGAAGAAAACATTGTGTAAACAAATGAGTAATTATATAGAATAGGGGCTTTTCTGAAAATAAGAAAAAAAATCACAAAGTGTATTTTTCCAATCTACTAATCACACAGAACACGAATTTACTAGGGGCATTAACGTATTAGCAATACATACCACAAATACGATAGTGGGGAGGACTATTAATTTCAGGGAAATTGTGGCATAAAATCACGAAAAATACACCCACAAAAAATACAAAAACACCTCAATTTAACTAAACAGGTGGGTTAAAACATTATACACGGGTGCTAACCTAACTTTACCTAACCCCACGATGAGTGAATCACTATCTTACATTTTTAATGTAACGTAGGATTGTAGGGTTTTAATCTAACCTACATAAAGTAAGATTAGATTCTAAAAATTGCTTTAATCTATCCTAAGATTTCATTCTAATCTAGGATTTTTGGGCTTTAATCTAACCCACAATTTTATTTTAATGTAGGATTTTTGGGTTTTAAAGTAACTGTAAAATGTACCGGACGTATATGTGTTAGAATAATAGAAGTAAAGCAGACGACACTTCGTTTAACACTGATGTAGTTTAATGAACAACCAACAGACAAGTAACTGACATCGCTCCGTGGTCTCGAGTCCGCCACGGAGTAGTGACGCAATGCAGTGTTGCCAAATGAAATGTACAATAAAATAACAATATGAATTAACTCTCCTAAGTATGTAGCGGATACATTCTACCATCCGCTGCCAATTCAACTACTGTCGTGCATGCCACTTGCACCTTACCTCACTCGACAAAACACCATGATCTACTAAAATGTCCAAGTAACACATGCCACACACCAGACTATTACGCACAGAAACACTTGTACTAGCACCCTCCATTCTTCAATCACAAGCCTTCACATGNCGTGGTCTCGAGTCCGCCACGGAGTAATGACGCAATGCAGTGTTGCCAAATGAAATGTACAATAAAATAACAATATGAATTAACTCTCCTACGTATGCAGCGGATACATTCTACCATCCGCTGCCAATTCAACTACTGTCGTGCATGCCACTTGCACCTTACCTCACTCAACAAAACACCATGATCTACTAAAATGTCAAAGTAACACGTGCCACACACCAGACTATTACGCACAGAAACACTTGTACTAGCACCCTCCATTCTTCAATCACAAGCCTTCACATGGTCGGGTTCGGACGTCACAAAACATGCACACATGATATTCCTTTCACCGCGAACTGCACTGTATCCCATACAATGGCATACTAAACTATTGTACGTCTTCATGTCCGCTGCCTATAGGTGGCGTTAGCACACTTACATGGCGTCCGACGTAAACAAAGCGGCCGAACTGCTCGTACTTTTATCTATTTCATTTAGTACTTTCTACTTATTTTATCATTACACCCTCCTCAATATTAAAAAGGTAGGCTGTGCAGAACCCATTTATGTTACTTTTGTAGGTCTACTAAATTTCCTTAAGAAAAGCCGCTATTCTATGTAATTACCAACAAATGCTAGGATTAATCTGGGTTACCATTCCAGTGTACTTTATTTTTGTTATAGCCAAGTTGTACTGCCGGGGCTGTATTTTATTGCATGTTAATAGGGTCGCAAGGGACTTTTAACGTCTTTAATGAGATATCATTGTTTTGCAGAACTTCTTACTGTATAATTTTGAATTACATACATATAGTTTTAACAGACCAGTAGAAAATTTTGTTTATATGGAAGTAACATTCAAATCATTACAACCTGTAAAGTTTTAACCTCACCAAAATAAGAAAGTTATAAATATTATATTTGTACCAATGCAAATAATATAAATTCCGTATGTACGCAAGTATTTTTGGCGAAGTGTACCTTACACTTGTTGGATATTCCATGTAATAAGTGTTATTTTTACACTACAAAACAGTGTTGAAATAGTGGTTTTCTAGGCCATGTACATTTCAAACATTTCAATAATATGTTATTTACAAGAACCCTTTGACTTACGGTTTTTAATTCCTATGTGCAACTCCGGAACACACATTGTTCTGCTGCAATTCTTGGGCACATTTGTTTGCCGCTGATACAAAATAATTTGTAGAATTGTTTCGTAAATACGAGACACTGTCGGTTTCCCGGAACTAATAAACTGCAGAAAGAAAAGACACTGCGCTTTATAACAAGAATGGTACCGTAAATGGTAGGCTAAGCCTTACACGTGTCAATAATATTAAATTTCATGCAAGAAAGCTCACCACAAAGGCACCCCTACAACCAACCATGTTTAATGAAATTAGAAACAAAAATCATTAACTACCAATAAAATATTTTGATAACACCAGAGCTTGGAAAATTTTGCTAGCCGTAACTGTCCAAATGCTCTGCCATAATTTCTGAACATATGTTTTAACCAATTCAATAAAAGCCAAAATAATTGTACATTACTTTATAAACATAATTTAAACCACAAATGATGTAAGTATAATTTAAGCTNAATAAAAGCCAAAATAATTGTACATTACTTTATAAACATAATTTAAACCACAAATGATGTAAGTATAATTTAAGCTTTGAATTACAACCTTCATTTTTAAGTACTATTTTCTTCCATTATGATCAATATTGCCTACATAACATATCTCCTGCAACAAATCATCTGCTGATACAATACTTTGCAATCGAGAGCATTTACTGTTTACAAAGTTTGTACGTTGGTCCTATTGTCTGTCAAACTTTAGTGTGCTTATATGAAATGCAGTGCAGTCATTTAGGGTAACATTGTACCACACATTTTTGTTTATAACAAAGGATTTACAACCCCCACCTTAATGTATACCTCACTGANGACGTACCCGCCTGTGCTTCGCTAGAGCTTGAGTACGGACGGATAACATATAGGGACGCCGCAGGCGTCATCACTGCCAACTCTTTTATTTGTAAGGAACATGGTGATATGAAAGAATTCTTCGAGCCTCAACTTAAAATTATAATNTCACTGCCAACTCTTTTATTTGTAAGGAACATGGTGATATGAAAGAATTCTTCGAGCCTCAACTTAAAATTATAATAATAAGCTGGTGGTACAAAATTGCTCCGATGAACCAAAGTTAGCCCAATGTAGTATACAGCATGTTAAGAAAATATATTCCATATTTGGAGAGAAGGTAGTACGCACCACAACAAGATGGTATGGGTCCTAAAACCCATACCTTAATAGCTATGACCACTTGTTCACCATTGCCACTGTGAATCTGCATATCTTCATAACATGAGCTGGGATTATTAATTGCCATAATAAACATGTGGGCGCTCAAGAAAATCTTCATTCAATTGAAGAAGCAAGGCATCAGCACTGATTTTGTATTAATGTATTGGCAGGAATTATTGGCGATAAGACTAATTGTACCTTACTACCAAACAGATTAAATGGTGCAAGGAATCATGATTTCATAGCAAACGAATTGCCTGTCTTGCTGGATGATGGGCCATACCTTCAAAGGCTAAAGATGTGGTTCATGCACGATGGAGCTTCGGCCCATTTTCTCCTAAATGTCCGCGAATACCGAACACGGACTTTTAATGGGCTATGTATTGGTCGGGGAGGTCAAGGAAATTGGCCTTCAAATTTCTCCAACCCTAATCTCTTGGATTTCTAGTTGTGGGGACACCTGAAAGCTTTGGTGTATGCAACCCTCATCAATGAAGTACAAGCACTACAAGAGCGTGTAATCAATGCCTGCCAGCACATCCAAGACCAACCAGGAGTGTTTCAAAGGGTGCGTGATTCCCTACGATGTAGGCCACACTATGAATGGACATCACATGGAGCACCTCCTGTAGTGATGGTGAGCAAGTGCTCATAGCTCTTATGGTATGGGTTTTTGGACCCATGTTTATTAGAAATTTGTTTATTGTTTTGGTTCATACTACCTCCTTGCAAAATATGGAATGTGTGTTCATACTAACTTANTTATTAGAAATTTGTTTATTGTTTTGGTTCATACTACCTCCTTGCAAAATATGGAATGTGTGTTCATACTAACTTACAGTGCTGTAGTGAAGTAAACAAATGCCAATCAGCAGTTAGCTGTTCACTGTGAATTTTACGGTTCTCATATTGCGATCAGGTGACTAATATGCCAGTGTTTGCAGTTGGTGGCAAGCAGAGTGTTGCTGCATCATGTNGTTCTCATATTGCGATCAGGTGACTAATATGCCAGTGTTTGCAGTTGGTGGCAAGCAGAGTGTTGCTGCATCATGTGGTGTCCCTTCTGAATTTGACTGTGTGAAAGCCTGTCATTTACAAATGGAGAATGCTAGTATGAGTGCTTGAGTGGCTACGAGTCTCCTATGTGGCAGGTGTTCCCTGGATGTGTATGAATTTGCTGAATTAACGTTGTCTTGGCCTTAACTGTTTGCTTGGGGNTATGTGGCAGGTGTTCCCTGGATGTGTATGAATTTGCTGAATTAACGTTGTCTTGGCCTTAACTGTTTGCTTGGGCGGAGGGGGGCCTTTTTTTGTTGGGGTGGATTAGGCAAATTTTGGGAAGTAGTAGTTTCATTTCGGCAGTCGAAAAAGATACTAATTTTATATTTCTCATGATTGTTGTCATGCTCATAATTGCCATTCAGATGATAATGAACATCTTAATGTGAATCATAGTATTAATTTTGTTAATCNTATGTGGCAGGTGTTCCCTGGATGTGTATGAATTTGCTGAATTAACGTTGTCTTGGCCTTAACTGTTTGCTTGGGGGGAGGGGGGGCCTTTTTTGTTGGGGTGAATTAGGCAAATTTTGGGAAGTAGTAGTTTAATTTCGGCAGTCGAAAAAGATACTAATTTTATATTTCTCACGACTGTTGTCATGCTCATAATTGCCATTCAGATGATAATGAACATCTTAATGTGAATCATAGTATTAATTTTGTTAATCCTGACACTGGTACATACCCAAAGGATGAAGAGTGTGTGGTGGGATGTTTAACACAGTCTTCCTTAGCACGGCAGGAGAACACCACACTTAGTCAGATACGTAGCAGGGTTTGTTTTGCCGTCAGTGCCCCGATGAATGCGTACGTATTCATCACTTCCTGCTCGCCAGGTAGGAATTGTATCCACCTCCTACATATGTGACGTGAAATATATTTAACATAATTATATATCATTGTAATTTATTTATGTGACTCGTTCTTGTTACTTTTCAGACGGGCGATATCATGTCAATATGCCTAACCCCCATGATTCACCTTAAAGTTTAGCCCCCTCGCAGTCAACACTGTTCAAACGTAGCCAAACATTACACATCGAGCTAGAGTATGCGCCAGCAGGGAAGTAAATCCCAGAAACTGATTCAAGGCATACTGGCAGTTTTTTTTGTAGGTATTGAACGTGAAGCGCTCTAACATCTGAAGCTTGGCATTTCAGGTAGAAAGAATAACAGCCTGGTCAGCACACATACCNAGCGCTCTAACATCTGAAGCTTGGCATTTCAGGTAGAAAGAATAACAGCCTGGTCAGCACACATACCTTCTTGTGATTCACGTTTAGTGAAGTTACATGTTAGGTTAGGTGTCCTTGTATTTAGCAGGGTAAAGCAACTCAATTGACGTATAATTTACATAACTTGTTTGGCCTGCACTTTCCTAGATCTTCATAGCCCTCCTGAATATTGTGTTTCATAGTATATACTACGAATATTGTGATGCCCCCTTAAATTTGTGTTCATTGTGATTAGTAATGTCAATTCATACAATTTTTGGTTATTTGTTTTTGGAAAAGCCACGATTCTTTACAATTACCAGCATGGTAAAATATGTTGTAACTCAAAATTTTTACACATACACGCTCTGATTCAACAGTTCTCAACTCCAGACACACTTGAATTTCCACATACTAGGCCTACTTCCACAACAGGAGTTAACACCTGTGACTTAAATTTTTATTACTGAAACCACAAAATTTTACATATGCGACCACACATTTTCAGCACGGGAAACTTTGCCAAATATAAAATTTTCATACCACTCAGAGACGTTTCCTTAAAATCGGCCCCTAGTCTTTATTATCAGGGTTTGTATGGTCCTTGGAAGGTCTTAAAGTTCTTGATTTCTAACATTATTTTTAAGGGTCCTTAAAAGTCTGTATTTCTCCTAAAGTACTTAATTTATGACACTTTATAAACGTGTTGTTTAATTGATTTTTTTTTTTATTTGCAAATGGTAAATATAAAAATAATAGTCTTTTAAGTAAGAGGCATACATTGACTCGTACACAATTCAATTGTATATGGCCCTTAGCACTAGCCACAGTGGTGCTAGTGCCTTGCTTGATGTCTGACCACAAATACACTCAAATGATGGTCCTGTTTACAACGCTTTCAAGGGAAAGTATAGTTTTGGTTTAACCAATTAAGATTTATGAGTGGAACGCAGGAGTTATGCATTTTTAATGCATTGTGGCCTCAGAAAGAGCTATTTAAGATATGGATTTCTCACCAGGCAGAAAAACACCAAGGAAAACGTTGACATTGCAGTAAAGTATTCGTTATCGAATGAATGGGCGAGACATCTTCAGAAGCACATATACCAAGAGTAATGCTATTTTTTTTATTAATAGTAATATGTATTCTACCATTCATCTTCTAAAGAACTGCACAGATTCACAGTAATGGTATATTTTGTTATAATTTTTGTATGTTACAGTGTTTTGCCTTTATAGTGTGAATAATTTATTTTTAAACAATTTCTCTATGTCCATAAAAAGTCCTTGTATATTTTTGTTCCAAAGGAGTACGAACCCTGATAATGTTTTCTTGTGTGCCAGTCTTTGACACCTACCCAGTCATTAAAACCTTAATGCATAATTATAAATCTCAATTCATAGTATATTTTGATTTAATAAAAGGGAAATTTCCGTTTGAACTGCTTGGCAACCCCTCTTAACAGATGATTTTTCTCCGGTATTTTGGAGAGAAATCAGCCATGAAGAAAGTTTGGTTTTATAGATATGCCAGATTTGCTGCTTCTGTTACCAAAAACCATAAGGTAAGTTGATTCTAAAATATTAATCAGTGTTGATAGATTTCACTGTTTGATCAAATCAAGTGACACAATGAAATGTATAAAGGTTATATAACACTTTTCATCTTATTAAAACTAACCTATCTTTTGGTTATGATTTTTTGGGAGGATATCAACTACTGGTACTCTGAATCTGAATAGTGCCCCTGTGTTTGAAATAATGTCAATAAATGGTACAAATAATTTTCATTTTAAATCTTTTCAATTTATTTAGTACCTGAAAACAATTTCTCCTACTGCCAAGGAACTGTAATCAAAATTTTCCTATGTAGCTTGTGTCCAGTTGTTGACTTGGTGTCAGTTTCTTGTATACGATTGTCAATAACTGGATCATCTTTACCTATACATGTACTCTATGTTAATAATGTTTATTACTTACTTACGTTAACTTAAGTAAACTTTTCATCATTAGTGNACCTATACATGTACTCTATGTTAATAATGTTTATTACTTACTTACGTTAACTTAAGTAAACTTTTCATCATTAGTGAACAAATAGCCTCGTATGAAATGATTGACTGTTTTAGTAGATTTTTAACACAATTCAATAAATGAATGCCATTCATCATATTACAAAATTGATGTACAATATAGCTGTTAAACATACTGCCCCTAAAGCCTGTAAATTAAGGCTGGAATGTGTCTAGTAACAATCGGATAACTGAAATTTTTTTGTTGCAGGTATGGGTCTGAAAATAAATTATATCCGTGAACAAATGTTAAGAGGCCATTGCTGCAGTTACAACAGGGACTCCAGCTACTGCAGCGACAAAGGGTGTAAAAATTCAGGGCCACCTCCAGTGCTTACCTATGCTGAGGAAGAAATTATCAAGCAGTGGTTATTGCATGCTGCTCGTTTACAGTATCCGATAACAAAAGAACTACTGTGTGATAGTGTCCAACATATAATTAAAAACATGGATGGCAGAAAGTGGTATGAGGCATTTTTCAAGAGACATCCAGAGTTATGTGAACGAACTGTTCAGCCTTTGACTTTTGCTCGATCTGAAGTGATACAAGAACAGATAAGAAACTGGTTTGTGCAAATAAAATTGCATTTAGAGGAGAAACGGTTATTGGACATTATAAATGAATCCAGTAGAGATTTAATGCTGATGAATATGCATTCTTTCTTCAGTCAAGTTTAGGAAAAGTAATAACAAAAAAGGGTGACAAGAATGTGTGTTGGGCAAATAACAGTGATGAAAAAGAAAATTTAACAGTATTAGTTACTGCAAACGCAGCAGGGAATATAGCACCACCAATGATAGTTTTTCATATGAAACAATCTCTCCCCATATTGCACATAGTGTTCCNGCAGCAGGGAATATAGCACCACCAATGATAGTTTTTCATATGAAACAATCTCTCCCCATATTGCACATAGTGTTCCACCTTCATGGGGAATTGGCAAGTCTGAAAGTGGCTGGATGGTCCTGTTTTTTTATGAATATTTTACAAAAAAANTCCACCTTCATGGGGAATTGGCAAGTCTGAAAGTGGCTGGATGGTCCTGTTTTTTTATGAATATTTTACAAAAAAATTTTTGCAGTGGTTGGTTGAAAACAACGTACAGTGCCTTATTTTGTGTTTCATAGATGGACATGTCACATTTAACATTGCTTGTTTCTGAATTCTGCAGTGAGAATGGAAAAGAATTGATCTCATTGTATCCCAATTCNACCTATACATGTACTCTATGTTAATAATGTTTATTACTTACTTACGTTAACTTAAGTAAACTTTTCATCATTAGTAAACAAATAGCCTCGTATGAAATGATTGACTGTTTTAGTAGATTTTTAACACAATTCAATAAATGAATGCCATTCATCATATTACAAAATTGATGTACAATATAGCTGTTAAACATACTGCCCTAAAGCCTGTAAATTAAGGCTGGAATGTGTCTAGTAACGATCAGATAACTGAAATTTTTTTGTTGCAGGTATGGGTCTGAAAATAAATTATATCCGTGAACAAATGTTAAGAGGCCATTGCTGCAGTTACAACAGGGACTCCAGCTGCTGCAGCGACAAAAGGTGTAAAAATTCAGGGCCACCTCCAGTGCTTACCTATGCTGAGGAAGAAATTATCAAGCAGTGGTTATTGCATGCTGCTCGTTTACAGTATCCGATAACAAAAGAACTACTGTGTGATAGTGTCCAACATATAATTAAAAACATGGATGGCAGAAAGTGGTACGAGGCATTTTTCAAGAGACATCCAGAGTTACGTGAACGAACTGTTCAGCCTTTGACTTTTGCTCGATCTGAAGTGATACAAGAACAGATAAGAAACTGGTTTGTGCAAATAAAATTGCATTTAGAGGAGAAACGGTTATTGGACATTATAAATGAATCCAGTAGAGATTTAATGCTGATGAATATGCATTCTTTCTTCAGTCAGGTTTGGGAAAAGTAATAACAAAAAAGGGTGACAAGAATGTGTGTTGGGCAAATAACAGTGATGAAAAAGAAAATTTAACAGTATTAGTTACTGCAAATGCAGCAGGGAATATAGCACCACCAATGATAGTTTTTCATATGAAACAATCTCTCCCCATATTGCACATAGTGTTCCACCTTCATGGGGAATTGGCAAGTCTGAAAGTGGCTGGATGGTCCTGTTTTTTTATGAATATTTTACAAAAAAAAATTTGCAGTGGTTGGTTGAAAACAACGTACAGTGCCTTATTTTGTGTTTCATAGATGGACGTGTCACATTTAACATTGCTTGTTTCTGAATTCTGCAGTGAGAATGGAAAAGAATTGATCTCATTGTATCCCAATTCAACGCATCTACTTCAGCCAATGGATGTTGCTGTTTTCCACCCTCTAAAATCAGCATGGAGAAAAGTAGTGAGAAAATGGACAGTTAAGCACTTTGGGAATAAATTAAATACAGAAAATTTTGCTCCTGTGTTGAACAAATGTATTTGCCATATTATAGGAACAACTTTCAAAAATGGTTTCAACGCTTGTGGTCTTTGCCCATTTAATGTTGAAAATGTGTATTTTAACAAAATTGCTAGTAACACAGCACCTAATCAAGGAGCAGTGATAACTGACAATAGCATGACGTTGGAAAAGGGTTTAAGTTTCATAGTGTCAAATATTTCTAAAGAGAAACTAGCAAGTTTCCATGGAAATTATAAACAGTACTTTTGGACAGGCGCTGTTAAGGACAAATCACTTTTTCACTTGTGGAGAAGCACTAAAAAGCAACTGGTAAAGTGCACTAATGAAGACAACATTGACAAAGATGAACCAGTAGTAGTATGCGACACAACTATTTCAGAGGAAGCCACAAATTATATTTTACCACAGTCACAAATGTGATCAACTGTGGGTGAAGTTGTAGATGATAACACAGAAAGTGATATACTTGTTTCGGAAACAGCAATTAATCACTAAGTATTCCAGCCTCTTAGCTACTCCAGTTCTAGTCCTGGTCTCAGCTGGTACACATACTCAACATGAAACCCCAAAAAACCCAACTGCAATGCATGCATCCACTGCAAAATCTAGCATACCTGGAAATATCCATTCACTATTCGAAAAAGCTTTTGGCCCTGATCCCAGCTTTCGTAATCAAAGAAGAGAAAACCAAAAGAGAAAATACCATCCCTAGTAATCTTTTTAGGCATGGCAAAAGTATCATCAAAAGAAAGATAAGTTACATAAACAAAAGGAACTTCAGAAAACACGAACCAAAATAAAAAGATAAAGAAGTCCAATTTCATCTGATGACTGTGAAGAATGGGTTGAAAGTAGTGATAGTATGGACATAAATATATTAGAACATAGTGCAGAGAATAACACAGTAAAACCTAGTTTATCCGGACTAACTGAGACCAAAGGCAATCCGGAAAATCGAAAATCCCGATAACCCGGGTAATAAGCAAAACAAATCCTTAAATAAGCAGACTTACCATTTATTACAATAAAAAACTATGTTTTGTAACAAACTTACATAGAATTGTTTAAAAGACATTTAAAAAATATAGAAATAACTTTTCACATCATTTCTTGGTCCACTGTCTTCTGTTACAAACTCTTTATCATTAATAGTTCAGCTGGAGTGGTGTCGGGCTGACGCTCTAAGTACACTATGATGTTTGTCAGCTGGTCCGCGGCATCTGCACGTGTCATTCGCTGTTGCGGTGTGATCGCTCCCTCCTCGTCCACGTCATCTTCCTCACTGTCTGCTGTAGATGTGCATGCCGCTACAATTTCTTCTTCTGTCATAGTGCCGTAGCCACCGTCATTGTTGTCTTTCAACCACTCACTAACGTCTTCCACATCAACATCTCAGCACCCACTTATTGTTCCTAACATTTGCAGAAGGTAGTCTGTAGCCACTTGCACCAAATCATCGCTTGCCATTTCGTTTGTAGCACAAATAGCTCGCCACAGTTTTTTCAAAGAGCTTTTTGTGATGCAAACCCAAGCGTCAGCAACCATGTAAATAACGTCTTTGATATTGATTGATTTCAACTAATCAATCACACTTTTTCCCCTTCCTCTTCAATTATTTTACCAAGCAGTTCTTTTCGGTAAACTCTTTTGATGTTTTCAAGGACTCCCTGGTCCATAGGCTGCAGCAGTGGGTTTACGTTTAGTGAAAGAAATTTCACTTTAATTCCCTCCACACACAAGTTCTTGTTCTCCCAGATGAGACGGAGCATTGTCGATTAGTAAAATAACTTTTTCTGGTAAACTATTTTCTTTCAGAAATTTTTGAACTTCAGAAACAGTTATCAAAAAACCAATTCTTAAACAATAAACTGTCCATCCACGCACTCTTTTGTAGTCGGTAAACCACTGGCAATGTATTGTGGTACACATTTTTTAGCGCTCAGGGCTTCTTGGATTTCCCTACAATGACAATAGGAAACATATGTTTCCCTGATGCATTGCTACAAGCCGTAGCAGTTAGCCTATCTTTGCTTTTCTTGTAGTCCTTAGCCGAATCTTCAAGCTTTGATGCTAACGTTTTGATCGGGTGTCAATTCTTCAGATAAAACAAATTGTTCGAAGTCCTTTTAAATTTTTCAGCAGCAGCAGCATCACTAGACAAGCTCTCTCCAGTCAGAGTAAGTTGGCGACTACAGTGTCGGTTTTTAAAACGCTGTAGCCACCCCTGGCTAGCTGTGAATTCTAGGTCAGGGTTCGGTAACTTTTTGTTTAAGCTCAAAGCTTTTTGGGCCAAGATCGGTCCAGATATAGGCAAACCACGTTCTCGCTGAGCACTGTACCACATGAATAGTGCATCATCTAATGCTTTTTTTTTTTCCTTTTTTTTTTTTCTTCTTCTTCTCCAGTCGGACACTGTTGAAGTTTCAACTCCCAACTCAGCAGCTATTTTTTTCAATGCTTCTCCTTTATCAATTTTATTAATAGCGTCTAACTTTTTATCCATTGAAACCATGACCTTCTTTTGCTTCAATGCCACTTTAAACTTGTACCTACACTACAATACACTCCCA
Source organism: Clitarchus hookeri (assembly GCA_002778355.1). NCBI lineage: Eukaryota > Metazoa > Arthropoda > Insecta > Phasmatodea > Phasmatidae > Clitarchus > Clitarchus hookeri. The sequence continues at coordinate 1,182,516 of NQII01000019.1, forward strand.
AACACTTTGATAAAAAAGCAAAAAGAATATCCGGTTGAACCACACACAATAAACAAAATGACAAGTGCCGTTTGGAAACAGTAGGAAAACTGAGGAGATTGAGGGAGGGGAAGTGATTGGTAGGGATTCAAGGTCAAGTCAAAGCTATTTATGGCTGATGAGTCAATCCACTTCATATTACATATTATCTATGTGAACATTAAATTAAAAACATCCGGATTATCCGGAGATTCGGATTGACGAGGTTTTACTGTACTTGTGAACTGTTGGCCAAAGAAAGCATAAACATAGGGGATTTTGTTTTAGTTTGATATACTGGTGGTAAACGTCAATGCACGATTTATAGATACGTTTGTGTAATTCAGAAAATGTTTCAAGAGGAGAAATAAAGTGACCTTACAAATTCTTTGCCAAAATGTTACTGTAAATTTATAATAAAATGCAGTAACTTATTTTATTTCAGAGAATTTTTATTTAATCATTTAGTGTATCCAAATAATTTTGTTGAATTGTTGGGGGTCATAATATAACATGTCACTGACTGGTGCATTTAACTAGGTTTTATTATTTTTTTAAATTATATTGATGGATTTCAATAGTTGGGTTTTTTTTTCTCTCTTTATAACAAGACAACAGAAACACTTGATCATTACATCCATAACTGAATATTGCCCTTTCATGAGTTTACTGTGCTATTGAATGGTATACATTTACATTTTTCATTCTAATAGTGTCAAAGACTGTTACACTTGCATGTTTCTGTATGTTACCATGTTATGTGAGTAGACATAACCAGAGAAATAAGTTTTCAATCATTAAGTGTTACCTAATGAGATTACATTAATACATTTTGACCTCTCCGACATATGTAATTGTACAACATGTTATCAGCAGTGTTTGAAAATGTAATTACTTATTTCAGATGTCTGTGTACCTATAAGGGTAATTATGAAGAGTTGGCGACTTTTTTCTGAAAAACCGGAAATAGTTCCTAGACAATGGTATGTTTTGGTCAGGACTTTGGAGTCTGTGCAAGCGATTTTGGATAGAGTCTGAATCAGTTGATACATATTGTAGCGTTTCGTGACTCTGACAATCCTTGGGAGCTCGTAGATGATGATATTCAGTTAATTTAAAATTTCTTGGTTTAGAAACCTAAAAAACTGGGTTACATGAGCTGAATAGGCCTACAAATACCTGCATTTTAGGTACAAACTTTGTGCTATGTAAATGACAAAATGCTCTGTTGCTGAAACTCCTACGTGGTTGCTATTTTATCTGCTGCAGAAAGCAACAAGACCACCTTCATTTGTTCTTAAATTTTGTTATTGGCAATTTANTGGTTGCTATTTTATCTGCTGCAGAAAGCAACAAGACCACCTTCATTTGTTCTTAAATTTTGTTATTGGCAATTTATTTTCTTGTTCATTGCTGCAAGTTAAACCAAATTCCCATGTGGTGGAACGAGTAGCATTCATTAATAATGCATTGCAAATTCACAATCTTTTCTAGCATGTTGTAATTATAACCTAGTTGTCTCAGTTTTGGAGTGATAANATAATGCATTGCAAATTCACAATCTTTTCTAGCATGTTGTAATTATAACCTAGTTGTCTCAGTTTTGGAGTGATAGCAGGACTGAGAAAAAGTCACTAAAAGTTACATTTTTTTTTTAAAGATAAGTCACTAAGGTCCTTTTTTCTGCCATTTTGTCACTAAAGTTACTAATTTTGACAACTGCTGAGGAACAGAAAACTGAAGTTAATGTACTGTACATAACGTACTGGAATACTGTCGGTCGTCAAGACAGCACTGTAAAAAATTCAGAATCCTCTTCTTTAAAGTTCTGCCACATGTTTGGAATAACTGTATTAAAATGACTTAATCTCTCTCTCAACATTTATTTGTAGGCATCCATCTCACTTTTTTTTTTTCAAATGCCGTGCAAATACAGAATTTACCCATCATTGTCGCTGCATTGGAGACCTTTGTATTCCTCTACAAGTCAGGTTTAGTCTATTTACGTGGACTAGTTTCTCACACCCAAGGAAAAAGCAGTAGTTGCAAGATTGACGGTTCCTTTCAATACTTTGAATGATTGTATATCTAAATTTAGAATGCCTTGCAAAAACTGTTGTAACTATTTGAGGGCAATGGTGCACGTTTGTATTAATTTTTCCAAAAAATTTGTGCTCGGACCCCTTTTATAATGACACTAAATACTGCAACGTTTTGCTTGCAATGTAAATTTTCCCATGAGTAATGTGGTACAATAAACCTCTAGAACAAATGACACATTTGTGTTGTTGCCCAGCGAGTTTGATTCAGGAGCAAATGTTACTTATGACAAATCAGCTCCTTACTGCCAACTGGAAATGTTTCGAGTAGACACGTTAAAATCACAGAGATAAGGTTTTAGTTAAACAGTCAAGCTCTTGGATTCAAAGTAACTACAGAATATATATTATTAGCAGCTTTCCTAACTTGTGTAATATGTTTATTCTGACTTAGGTGAGGTGGCAGTTGATGTGAGCAAATTTATTCTCCATCAAGATAGGTTGCATGTTTTGGTGTAAATATTTCTGAATTCACAATGTTAATCAATTATTATACTTTAACACTTCATATTATATTCATAAAAATATGCATGAAGAAACACCCAAAGCAACGAGTTTCCTTGAGTTACATTCCAAAACTACAATATCAGTATACATTGCATGTTAATGTCTACATTGTTTGGCAGAAATTTTAATGCCCACTCCAGTCGTTACTATGATTTACAAAACACGTTCCACTAGTACAACAAAATTATGACATGTTAATTTTGTCAGGTATTTATTACTTTTGAGAGCATATAGACAAATTAAGTATAATAATCTAAAGAAATAAGTTAGTGTTAAGTAATAAATGGATGTGATGTTTTTAATATATGTGTGTGTAAAAGGTCCTTGGTAAGCTTGCAATAGGTGTATGTGCATGTGTGAACTTGTGTAGCTGTGTACATGAATGAAACTGTTCCCTTTGCACCAAATGATGACTTATCAGACAAATTATTTATCTGTGCCACAAATAAAAAAAAACTAAGAAATATTGAATACTCCATGAAATTAATTTAAGAAAGCAGGTGAGTGAAAGTTTTTATTTTTAAAATTCCTTGTGATCGTGGGTAACATAAAAATATGACATGTGCAATAGCAAAGCCCTTCAAATATTGCCTAGGAAACACTTCAGAAAGTTCATTGCATTTATACACTGACCTAGGTAACACTGGGAATAAAATACTTATAACTCTACACAAAGAGGAAAGATCATAAGTTTTCAGGGGGCTGTGGTGGTGTAGTGGTTAGACTACTCTGCTTACACCTAGGCGAACCGGGTTCGATTCCTGGTGGTGCCGCTCCTGGATTTTCACATATGGGAATCGTGCCGGATAATTCTGATAGCTGTTAGTCCATTGCACTTAAGTTTCCCAGTGGAGTGGATAAGCAAAGAACACACATTGATCTAGTTGAAGACCACTATTATTCACACTCGTATGAAGACGTTACAATGCAAAAGTTATGCGGGCGTGCAGCTCGCAGTCCAGCATTGGCCTAATTGGTGCCAAAACATTGCGTGGACTTTAAATGAAATTAGTTGCCAGTAAACTGGTGGGCACACAGACTACATCGGGAGGGGGTTGACTTGGGGAGGTTAATGAAGCACAAACAGTTCTGGTAACTTACAAATTAAGCTATTGATAACACTACATGGTTGTCAAAAAGGAATGAACTCCCCTGAGTTGTGTACGTGTGGCCACCCTCTACGTCTGCTAAAGATAAACTGCTTTCCATCCACCTTCCAAAACGCAAAATTCCTGAATGAAATTATGGTAATAAATGAATTACATATTTATGGTGTATCAAATTTGCGTGGGCACTTGAAACAGTGTATGCCCCCACCCATCTTGAAAACAAATCAGTAATGACCACACTAAAGTTTTTTTCCTTTTGCACTACAATTGTAAGGCCCCATGACCTCCAGGGCAACAGTATCGTACAGCTCTTGGGGCACCAGGACTTGTTGCTGCTGTTCTCTGTCTGGGCAACGAGCCTTGAAAGTGTTACACAATGGACATTCGTGCACATAGTTTTTGGTGTCGCAGGCCAATCCCGGTCAATAGTAATGCTCCGTTATGTTATGCTTGGTTTGGTCCACTCCGGGATGTCCGGTGAAGTCGCTGTTATGAGCTTCTTTGAACACAATATCCAGCACTGCCTGCAGCACAAACAGTTTCCATTTGTGGCCCTCTCCAGGGGGCAAGATTTATAGCTGGCAGTCTACTGTATGCCACCTCTAAATTGTTTTATTCGCACTCTTAGTGCTGTCATGCGGTGTCTGGGGCCTTTAGTTGCTCTTCTGTGACTTGGTCATAAACCTGCTCTTTGTCAAGCTGTTGATTATTGTGTGTGTCCATACATGCTGGTGTAGATGCATTGCTGTGGGCGTGTTGCTAAACTGTAACAGGGTGGTAGGTGGTAACATGGGTTCCCACTAGTGTGGGTCCTGCCCGCATACTTCGCTGTCCAGGGAACGCAAAATGCATTGGTGAGTCTGTTCTCGGCCCTTGATTCTCCCACAAAACCATATACTTGCATCAACATGGACCAGCAGGCCAATTTGCTATGGGTCTCCCACATTTTGTGCAGCCAAACCGGGCTTCTGTTGTCCGTACAGAGAGTAAACCTTTAATACTCTAAGTAGAGGCAGTAAAGTTTCAGGGCCCAGGTGATGGCAAGGTATTCCTGCTTGTTTGCGTCATAGCGCCTATCGACCAGCCCAAATTTTGCGCTTCTGTAGTCTGATGTTTTCCCCCTCGTCCCCTATTTGGAACAGGATGGGGCCCAGTCCTTCTTGTCTCACATCCATTTGGAGATTTAAGATACTTTGTGGGATAGTCAGGAAAGTGCCTGGGACTGGCAGAACTGTGTTTTGATGTTGGGGAATGCCTGATCGACTTCTGCGGTCCACTGGAATTTTTCCTATGGTGATTACAGCGAACAGATTTATGTATTGGCACAATCAGTTTGCTTGTTTTTGGAGGCTCCACTCCTCAATGAGCCACAGGATGTTCGCCACTGGGGCGGTTTCTCTTTTCGTTAACTATATGGCCAGCAGTACTATTATGACCCACGAACGCTAGTTTGGTAACTTTGCATTGTACTGTTTTTCAGATAGCATTTTAGCAACTATTACCATTCCTCCTTGCGACAATTGCTATATTTTACTTCAAAGCAAACACTTTGCGTCAACACACACTGTGCGACAACAGTTGGCAATACTTAGATTGAAAAATCTCTCTTTTGAATAAAATTGAGGCACGTTTCTGTCTTCAATGTTTCCCAAAAGCTATTTTCGACGTCACTGAAATGAACATCATGTGCACAAAGAAGAAAGAGTATAAAAATAAACATAACAAACATCAAGCAAAATACTGAAATGTTGGTCAGGTCATCTAGCACGAAGTTGTGAACTTTGATATCTCACATTTGGTGTATATTCATACATGTGTTTTTCTTGTGTACTGATAATCATATTTTATAAACGCTAACATTCTTAGTCTATTCATAAAATTTCACGTAATAATCAGGAGATTATAGAATAGATGTGGCGTTTTCAGACGATAAAACTTTTGGAAACTCGAATTTTACTCAAATAATGCTACTTAACGAAGCGAATAATCTCTTTAAAGTGTTAATTCATAATAAATACTTCATCCTATGAACCATATTTAATTTAGTTAATTGTAATTTTAACTTGTATGGAGTACCTACATAATAAAAGAAAGGTGTAGGCTTAGGTGGATATAAAATTCTGATATTTAAAAATGTTCATAATTTGTGTGCACGGTGCAAAAAAATTTAAAAGAACTAGTTGGATAAAATGCTGTAAAATAACTATTAATTAAAAAAATAAGACTATGCCGGATTACAACTCGCAAACATCCTACCTCTAGCACGTAAGCAGCTACCCTAACCACTACGTTACAGTGCACTTGACAAACTCAGACTCACAAGAGGTTAAGTAGCTGTGTGTCATGGCAGCTTGAAAATATATTTACTCATTTTGAAAACAAATATCTGTTTCTTCTGGAACCTTATACTAATATGCAAATGAAAATTTAAACTTTTTTAACATGTGGAAGATATTGTTTCTAAGCTCCAATTAAAAGTTTTTGTTCACGGGGTTACGGCCACTCTCGAAAAATGTCCTCCATTTTCTCTTTCTGCACGAGGCGCAAAGTGGTTTGCGGTGTATGTCTCCCGCGTTAAGTTTGNACATTTTGTGCAGCCAAACCGGGCTTCTGTTGTCCGTACAGAGAGTAAACCTTTAATACTCTAAGTAGAGGCAGTCAAGTTTCAGGGCCCAGGTGATGGCAAGGTACTCCTGCTTGTTTGCGTCATAGCACCTATCGACCAGCCCAAATTTCGCGCTTCTGTAGTCCGATGTTTTCCCCCTCATCCCCTATTTGGAACAGGATGGCGCCCAGTCCTTCTTGCCTCACATCCATTTGGAGATTTAAGATACTTTGTGGGATAGTCAGGAAAGTGCCTGGGACTGGCAGAACTGTGTTTTGATGTTGGGGAATGCCTGATCGACTTCTGCGGTCCACTGGAATTTTTCCTATGGTGATTACAGCGAACAGATTTATGTATTGGCACAATCAGTTTACTTGTTTTTGGAGGCTCCACTCCTCAATGAGCCACAGGATGTTCGCCACTGGGGCGGTTTCCCTTTTCGTTAACTATATGGCCAGCAGGACTATTATGACCCACGAACGCTAGTTTGATAACTTTGCATTGTACTGTTTTTCAGATAGCATTTTAGCCACTATTACCATTCCTCCTTGCGACAATCGCTATATTTTACTTCAAAGCAAACACTTTGCGTCAACACACACTGTGCGACGACAGTTGGCAATACTTAGATTGAAAAATCTCTTTTGAATAAAATTGAGGCATGTTTCTGTCTTCAATGTTTCCCAAAAGCTATTTTTGACGTCACTGAAATGAACATCATGTGCACAAAGAAGAAAGAGTATAAAAATAAACATAACAAACATCAAGCAAAATACTGAAATGTTGGTCAGGTCATCTAGCACGAAGTTGTGAACTTTGATATCTCACATTTGGTGTATATTCATACATGTGTTTTTCTTGTGTACTGATAATCATATTTTATAAACGCTAACATTCTTAGTCTATTCATAAAATTTCACGTAATAATCAGGAGATTATAGAATAGATGTGGCGTTTTCAGACGATAAAACTTTTGGAAACTCGAATTTCGCTCTAATAATGCTACTTAACGAAGCGAATAATCTCTCTTTAAAGTGTTAATAAATACTAATAATGTTAATAAATACTTCATCCTATGAACCATATGTAATTTAGTTAATTGTAATTTTAACTTGTATGGAGTACCTACATAATAAAAGAAAGGTGTAGGCTTATGTGGATATAAAATTCTGATATTTAAAAATGTTCATAATTTGTGTGCACGGTGCGAAAAAATTTAAAAGAACTAGTTGGATAAAACGCTGTAAAATAACTATTAGTTAAAAAATATAAGACTATGCCGGATTATAACTCGCAAACATCCTACCTCTAGCACGTAAGCAGCTACGCTAACCACTATGTTACAGTGCACTTGACAAACTCAGACACTCACAAGAGGTTAAGTAGCTGTGTGACATGGAAGCTTGAAAATATATTTACTCATTTTGAAAACAAATATCTGTTTCTTCTGGAACCTTATACTAATATGCAAATGAAAATTTAAACTTTTTTAACATGTGGAAGATATTGTTTCTAAGCTCCAATTACAAGTTTTTGTTCACGAGGTTACGGCCACTCTTGAAAAATGTCCTCCATTTTCTCTTTCTGCACGAGGCGCAAAGTGGTTTGCGGTGTATGTCTCCCGCGTTAAGTTTGNGAAAAATGTCCTCCATTTTCTCTTTCTGCACGAGGCGCAAAGTGGTTTGCGGTGTATGTCTCCCGCGTTAAGTTTGGGACATTTTTTATTGTTGATGCAAACTGAGCGGTTGTAATCAGAGCTAACACACAGTACGGTTTTGCGTCTTTGTCGAACACAAAACTGCTTTACGTTTCCTAGCATCGCTCTCGTAATAGACCCACAGGAAATTTAATTCTGTTTTCCCAATACGACACTTATTTCCGCAAGTGAAGCCCGTGACTGCGAAGCGTTCCAGGATCAGACGAGATGTAAAGTCAGTAATGCAAAGGCTCCCTGAAGATTGCGTGTTACTTTCATTTACGTGGTAAAAGAATGGAATTTGATGGCTGTTAGTCCATCACACCTAAGTTTTTTCGTGTAGCGGGTAAGCAAAGAATACATGTCACTCTGGTTAAAAAAACACTTGTTATTCACACTCGGATGATTGTTACAATGCACAAGTTGTGCAGGAATGCAGCTTGTGGCGCTGAATTTACCTAAATGGTATCAAAACATTGTGCAGACGTATAATTAAAATAGGTGCCAATAAACTGGTAGAGCACAGTCTATACCGGGATGGGGTCGACTCGTGTTACTGAAGCACAAATGGTTCTCGTAACTTACAAATTAAGCTATTTATACACTACATGGTTATCACAAAAGAATGAACTCTCTNAGCACAAATGGTTCTCGTAACTTACAAATTAAGCTATTTATACACTACATGGTTATCACAAAAGAATGAACTCTCTCTGATTTGTGCATGCATGCCACTCTCTACGCTTGTTATAGTTAAGACTGCTTTGCAGTTGGTACAGCAATGGGGACCTCGCCTGCACCACCAACCAAACGCAAAATCCCTGGATGAAATTATGGGGATGAATGATTTACATATTTTTGGTTATAATGTGTACTCTTCTAATCTATTCTGAAAAATCCTGTTGCAACAATTTCTGCTAGAAATATTAATGTGGTGTTTTACTGATGGCAAGTTGAAGTCNATTTTACTGATGGCAAGTTTAAGTCGTAAAGTTTGCATTGGCAACTTGCACCACTTGGGTGGAAGCTTATGTATGCTAATTTAATATTACACACTTTGGATTTGGTCCGAATTTCTCACACTCATGATTATTAAATGCCCTGACTGTGAAACTGCAGTCATATTCGCACTGGGTTTGCTAATTTGCTTGGGCCGGTCATTCACGTGGCCTTCACTTTGCACACTCTTAACTCGCTTTGTGCTGAGAGATGTGGCCTGCAACAGGCTGGCAGGTGGCTAGTTATGGTGGCTGGCGTAGTCTTACCTGCGGTTGACAGATGGCACACGCAGGGCAACAAGGGCTCGAAGTCTTTGCAGTGAACGGCATCATGTTCCAGGTGGGTGCAACCAATTAAGGATGCTCAAGGAGTCCATCATCCACCTATTGTTTGGCTGCTAGACAGTCTGAATACGAACTCTTCTCGTCAAGCTGCTGCTTGGCCGTAGGACACCTAAGGCCCTCTCATCATGGCCAGGCAATACAGCAGTGTAGAAGAGGCTTGAACAGGAGAGAAGTCATTGTATGTGGGCAGGGCATTTGAAGTGGTGGACATTTCATTCGGAGCCTTCCTTTGGGACTGTAACCCCACCCCAAGTGGATGGGATGTGCACTTCCCTTGGTATTGCCATGCCCTTCCTTCCTGGTAACTACTACCTGGGCAGTCTATGGCTTGGTGGAGGGCAAGTAACATTTCCTCTGTCCATGGGGGATTGTGGCGATTTTATGTAATTTAATACTGCTTCCTCTTCAGGTGATACCCTGAAATATCTTGTTGTTGAGCTATGGTCATAGTCTTGACCTCGATTGAGTAGCTGGGGTGATAGTAAGTCTTACTGTGGTAATTCAATTTTTTCTTGTGTCCCTGGCATGACGTATCTTCATCTTGTAGGAAGGATCACAAGGTTATTTATTGCATGTGACCTTCATTGACCTTGGTATATGGCGGGCGCGCTTCTTCCGTGGCTNGGAGTAAAGGGCATCATCTGTATTTCTTGTGATTTCTCACTACCCCCAAGCCTAAAGATTCCAGCGCGACTAGTTTTCAGATGTGTTTTCTAGAGTCAGTTTTTCTTTTGTCTGCTGCATTGTCTACTTGTCTCTTTTGGGGGCACATTACCAATAAAGTTTCTACATGAGCCTCAAGTGGTATTTAATCTGCTCTCTGGGCACTGTGTCTGCGTTCTCACCTTGGAGCAAAGCCATTACAATACTTTCCTGCGACTTTAGAAAGGGGGTTCATCATGAAGTATGCGTGGTCTCCTATTTTTGGTCCTGAGGTTACTGGTTGCAGGTACTGGTAATATTTCTCTTGATACCTTTCTTAAGCTATTTGTGTTTCCTGGTGTCTGGTACTGGCTGGTTAATATGGTATATCCGCAGATTCCCATTATGTTTCCAGTTCCCATTCTCCTGTTCTGAGCAGTTGTCCACTAGCATCAGGGTCATTCCATTTGAAATCACAAAGGTCTGGTTGCTCGACTATTTAAAAATTTAATTTTTTTACCACATATAACTTTATCAAAGAGTAGCTCAAAACTATTTTTATTTGCCATCATTTTGAATAGAGGCTTGTTTTTCTTCCCAACTGCATGCTGAAACAGGGCCTTGTAGAGGTTATGATAAAAAACCATTGTTGGCCTCGTATGAATGATAGAAGGTTCTGGTTTTCGCTGATGTAAAGGAAACATTTTAAGATTGCAAAAAATGTGTAGTAATATAGTTAATAATTTTTTAACCCTAAATGAAATAACCTTAAAATATGCCAAACTTTTGAGGAAAAAAAAATTGTGTAATAACTATGAATGGAACACTCCCCAGCTATGATGAGTTAATGTCTGTCAAACCCCCTTCCTGCTTTTTTTTTTTGTATCAAAGTTTCAAAAATGTTAATTTTTGTTCATTTCAAGGTTAACAAATTATTTTATTTCTCCAGATATTTCCTTTCAAGATAAGTACACACACTAGCTATATAATATATTTTAACTCTTTTTCGAGAAGGGAAATTTGTGATTAATTTAAGTGTGGTGATTTTATGCAAGACTTTCCATAAGAATAATTTTCACACCATTCATTTGTGAAAGTTCCCTCAGAACACTTCATGTTTGTCATCAATTTAAAACTATTTCTAACTTAAACGTTTATACTTTATACAAAGCAATAAAGAAGTGTAGCTAACATCTCAGAAAGTTACTGTAAGAAAATTACTCCATTGCAGAACTGTAAGACTAACATCAGTACATATTTATTTCAATACATTTCACAAGGGGAAGATAACAGTTGCAGTATATTTTAAATACAAAACCACAAGAGACAAAAACACATCTTTACTCATTGAGACCAGACACAAGAATAAAATGGTTAGCTGGACCAAACAATGATTGAACATGTCACGACTTGCTAGACGGATGGTTACACCATGCCTCAGTACGTAGTGGGGGTTTATTTAATTTTCCATGCATCATACTTCATAGGATATTTGTACTTCAATAAAAGTGAAGTAAACTATAATAATGTTAATATAATTGCTTATAATTTATTGCGTAAGTGTTCAAATATAGCTGCTTTTCACACGTGTTTGAGCCTGTAACTTCTAAACCAGTTTGAACCACAAAATGAAACTTTTAGATTTTGGTGAGTACCGGTAGATGTATCCATGGGAAAAAACATAACATTTTTACGTGGTCCTTCTTTTGAGATATTTGACCTTGAAATCAACCAAGATTGAAATTTTTGAAACTTTGATACCAAAAAAAAGCAGGAAGGAGTTTTAACCCAGACATGAACTCATCATAGCTGGAAAGTGTTCCACCAAAAATTTTGTCTTGCGGTTCCAACCCTAAGTCACCTTAAAAGGTGCAAATTTTTTCAAACTATAGGCATATTACATGGTCATTTCACTTAAGGTTAAAAAAATGATTTTGCTATATATTTTTTGCAATCTTAAAATGTTTTCTTTACATCTGCTAAAACCAGAACCTTCTATCTTTCATACGAGGCCAACAATGACCTTTTATAAAAAAAACCTCTACAAGGCCCTGTTTCAGCCTGCAGTTAGGAAGAAAAACAAGCCTCTATTCAAAATGGTGGCAGATAAAAATAGTTTTGAGCTACTCTTTGATAGTTATTTGTGGTTAAAAAAAAATTAAAAATTTTTAAATAGTCGAGTAATTATTTATTTAAAAATTTGACGATTTCACACGGAATGGCTCATTAGGCTCTGAGAGGTTTCAATGACATTATTGTGGAAACAAAGTAGTGTAAATAAAATTTATTTTTAAGTATATTCCCAGTTTTCGTGTCTCTTTCCTATATGTATGTGAATCCCTTTTTCAGCTCCCATTTCATTGCTCGGGTTGGCTTGACTTGACTTGACTTGGGAGTGCTATTGCAGGACGATAAGTGGTGTTCTGTTCTCCAATAGTCACTTTCCTCTCCCCATTTTCATCCTAGGAACTGTTGTGTTCTGTTATCAGTGAGAGTGTTTTTGGAATGACCCCTATCAGGAAAAGATTTAAAAGACTGGGGTTTTTTTTTATTTATTTATTTATATATATAAAAGCTTCCACCTGCTTCCTGAATTGTTCCATTACTAATAAGAATATTGATTGCCTCTCAGAGTTCTGGGGTAAGGACCCCTTTGATGTATCAGAATTTTTTCCCCAAAGCATTTTCGGTTTACAGGCTATTGAGGGTGTGTGTGTATTGGAGAAATTCTCCGTAGTCTGACACGTGGAGCATTGTCCCAGGTATCTCTGAATGTGATTGTTCACCCCTTTCTACCAATAGCATTCCAAAATTTCTTACGTGGTCGCCTTTACCGCTATGTGGCTGGTTGGTCATGCAACAATATGATGAGTTAACCTTGCAGGTACCCACATTCAAAGTTGTTGGCCCTCTTGGCAAGTGGTTCAAATATTTTCCTTTTGGTCCTGCCAATATTTGTGAGGATAGTTGATAAGGAGCTGGTTCTTCCCTAATCTTAGCCCATTGGGGCAGTTCCACTATGGTGACTGTTGGTTCACCTACTGGTGACTGCTGGGCAGGCTACAGCTTCCATTCTTGGTCAGGCAGTAACATTGGGTCCCAATCATACATTTAGTCTCCGTCTTGTATGTCCCAGGGACTCTTGAGAGGATGTCGGGTAGATGGTTCTTAATGCTCGTACAGTGTTGAATTGTGAATGAGAATTCTTTTAGCAAGAGCATCCACCATGTCAACTTTGCCTTATCTTCCTTCATATGTTATAACCAGGCCATGTCTGAACTGTCCATTTAGTAAATGAACGGCTGGTCCTGTAATTGTCTCTACTGTTTAATTGTACGTACTATTGCCAAACATGTTTGTTCATTGACATACTACCTCCATTCAGTATCTGCGAGCACTGCACTGGTGCAACTAATCGCCTCGCATTACTCATCCTTGTGATTTTCCTGATACAAGACTCCTCATACCTATTCCACTGGCACAAGTTTTTAGGATTAAGGGCCAAATGTAGTTTGGCCTACGTAGGTAGTAGTTGTTGAGCTTTGATCTGTTCAAAGGCTTTCTGATCCTTAATTATCCAGAAAAAAGCAGACCTGTTTCTTTAGTGGTGTGTTTAGGGAAATTATAGATTCTGCTCATTTAGGTATGTAATCTGTCGGCCAAATGGATGTCCCTACAAACTGTCTAATTGTTTCAAATTAGTGAGTGGATTGGCCTCTAGAATGGCTTTTGCAACTTCTTTGGTGGCCTTGTTTCTTCTGATNATTGTTTCAAATTAGTGAGTGGATTGGCCTCTAGAATGGCTTTTGCAACTTCTTTGGTGGCCTTGTTTCTTCTGATGGTCATCACTAAACTGTGGTGGTGTTGTGTTCCTCCCAAGAGTAACTACACAGTAATGTCATCTAGATAAACAAAGCAAAATTTGCCAGTGTAGTTCGCAGTACCTCATCAGATTCTGAAACATAGAAGGGGTTGTTTTTCAGCCTGAAAAGTCATGACTCAGAACTGTAGGTGACCCCACCCCCTCTCTCAATGTTATGTTGTGAATGCGATATATTATTGTGAGGCTGCAGTTATCAGTATCTACCAATACCCGCTTTGCAAGACCAGGGTTGAAAATATCTTTGCTTTCCCGATATCTNTCCCAGGGACTCTTGAGAGGATGTCGGGTAGATGGTTCTTAATGCTCGTACAGTGTTGAATTGTGAATGAGAATTATTTTAGCAAGAGCATCCACCATGTCAACTTTGCCCTATCTTCCTTCATATGTTATAACCAGGCCATGTCTGAACTGTCCATTTAGTAAATGAACGGCTGGTCCTGTAATGGTCTCTACTGTTTAATTGTACGTACTATTGCCAAACATGTTTGTTCATTGACATACTACCTCCATTCAGTATCTGCGAGCACTGCACTGGTGCAACTAATCGCCTCGCATTACTCATCCTTGTGATTTCCCTGATACAAGACTCCTCATACCTATTCCACTGGCACAAGTTTTTAGGATTAAGGGCCAAATGTAGTTTGGCCTACGTAGGTAGTAGTTGTTGAGCTTTGATCTGTGCAAAGGCTTTCTGATCCTTAATTATCCAGAAAAAAGCAGACCTTTTTCTTTAGTGGTGTGTTTAGGGAAATTATAGATTCTGCTCATTTAGGTATGTAATCTGTCGGCCAAATGGATGTCCCTACAAACTGTCTAATTGTTTCAAATTAGTGAGTGGATTGGCCTCTAGAATGGCTTATTGTTTCAAATTAGTGAGTGGATTGGCCTCTAGAATGGCTTTTGCAACTTCTTTGGTGGCCTTGTTTCTTCTGATGGTCATCACTAAACTGTGGTGGTGTTGTGTTCCTCCCAAGAGTAACTACACAGTAATGTCATCTAGATAAACAAAGCAAAATTTGCCAGTGTAGTTCGCAGTACCTCATCAGATTCTGAAACATAGAAGGGGTTGTTTTTCAGCCTGAAAAGTCATGACTCAGAACTGTAGGTGACCCCCACCCCCTCTCTCAATGTTGTGTTGTGAATGCGATATATTATTGTGAGGCTGCAGTTATCAGTATCTACCAATACCCGCTTTGCAAGACCAGGGTTGAAAATATCTTTGCTTTCCCGATATCTCAAAAAGTGTGGGTCATGTTGACTGTCGGGTGATTGACATTATAGGTGATATCGTTAAGGGCCCTATAGTCCACACAAAAGTAATTCCCCCACACTTTTTAGAAACAATTACAACCTGTCTATTATACTGGGAGTTTATGGTCTCGACGAGGTGCTACTGTTTCATCGCGATCACCTTCACTTAAGTCACAAGTCATCTTCTTTGGTGAAGGGTGGGTCCGCTTGGCTCATGTGGGCTCGTCTGTCTACCAAGATAGTGTGTTGGCAAGTGCGAATTTGGGGTAATGGCTTCCGCTGTGAGAATCTCTGCAAACTGATTTAGGATATCTCTTAGTCTTAATTCCTTGGTCTGTACTTCAGGGAGTTCTAGTTGGACTTCTTCCTATTGTATTTGTGGAGTTGTGGTGTAATATAGCCCTGGAGCCAAGGTACATTTGCTCTGTTTAAGCTGGTTGCAGTAACCTATGAATTAAGTACCTCCTCTTGCTCACACAGTCACTGCTAGCCTAAATTTCATTCTTCGCAGTATTTTCCATTGTCAGAAAATTTGTTGCTTTGGTTTCGCCATTGCCTAAGGTCCTTTCGACACGAGACGTCATGGAAGCATATCGTTGTAGAGGTCACGTTGTAAGTTATACACTTGTGTGTAGCTGCAAATTATAAAATTATTTCAAAAAATTGGTGTAAAACCATTTATAACCACAATTTTCTGAGCCAGCTTTAAAGTGTTTAAACATTAAACTCAAAACATATTAGAATATGTAATTAAGTTTCTATGACTTACACCAAGAGGTCGATCTGCAACAGTATCATTGTCAAGAGGTAAGGTAAGCAGAAAGATACTGGAAGGCAATTAGTACTACCCTTAAGTCAATTTAGTACATGGATTATAGATTACTCAATTCAGTGCGCTTTCAAGTTCGCTTTATTACAGCTTCAATTTCTAACTCATTTTTGCTTACAAACTGGGTCAGAGGAGGAAAGCACTCCAAAGTTTCTGTCGCACACAAGATCTGAAAGTTAAGTACCTACTACTTTTCATTTTGTGACTCACTGCAAAAATGGTGAGCTTTGTAACAATATAAAAGTTTTTGGTCATGTAAAAATACCATTTAGGTGTAAGTGCAGTATTTTTCTACCATAAATAATTGTTTTTTGTTACATAAATTTGCTAATTCGAAGCACACTTTATTATGTAAACCACTCAGGCATTCTACATAGGTGCAAGAATAAGGAATGCTGTAGGTTCAAAATTCTTAGTAAAAATTGCAAATAGAGATGGGGTTCCACTGAAATAAATGAGCATACTAAGGTTGTCATTGCAGGAAATGTTCTGGGAATCACTGCATAATATGTTATATTTGTAAGCATTTAAAACATGTGCATATAATATAAGTAGTACAATGCACTGCTGTTACTAAGTAGTACACAAAGTTGTTTATTAAAATTTTATTTTAATGAATGGGTTGTAGCAGCAAACCCTAAAACACATTGTACTGAAAGCTTAAAGTAAATTATGTTAATGCAGTATTAATATTGCTGTGTGTTTAATGCTGACGCATTCCCTGATGAGATATCAGAATGTGGCTTGGCATTCTTGGACCAAGGAACTAGTGACAACCTAAATAGAACGCTTACATATCTCACATTCCTGTATATTAGTGTTTTTTCTTGAAATATGTTGATCCAAAATTTCAAAGAGTTTTTTCCTAATCATGTAAAATGTTTGAAATTTTGCATCTTTGGAGAGTTCTCTTGCAAACATTTTGTTGGTAATTATCTAGTGTAGGGGCTTTTCTGAAGAAAAAAAACCAGAGAAGTGGTATATTTCCACTTTACTAATTATGCAGAACACGAATATACTAGGGGCATTAACGTCCAATCAATTTTGTGATATGTGCTCACCTAACCTAACTGAATCTGACCCTACGACGAGTGAATCACTATTTTACTTTTTTAAACTGACCTAGGATTGTACGGTGTTAATCTAACCTAGGATAGTAGGGTGTTAATCTAACCTAGGATAGTAGGGTGTTAATCTAACCTAGGATAATAGGGTTTTTAACTAACCTAGGATAGAAGGGTTTTTAACTACGGTAGGATTTTAGGGTTTTACACTACGGTAGGCTGTTAGTCTAATCTAGGATTTTAGTAACAGTTAAACACACCAGAAGTCTATGAATCAACTCACCTAGGTAGGCGACCCATTCAACTGCCATGCATCTTACCTCAATCGACAAAACACCACGATCTACACCCGCCACATAGGCAAATATTATGCACAGGAGCACTAGTTTTTGCACCCTCCAATATTAAATCGCAAGCCTTCGCACGGTCAGATTCGGATGTCAGAACTCACAATCCCAAATATCACATCCGCACTGTCTCGCGTCTCAAATTCAACTAATGGCATCTCAACTGCAACGTACAATCCCATGACGATGACTTATACAGTAAACAGCCAATAAGGTGACTGCACAATGCGCATTTATTAACGTCACTAAAGCATTAATTCACCAAAAGTTAAAGTGGCAGACGTAAATAAAGTGGCGGGCCGTTCATACTATTAACTATTTTATTTAATACATTCTCTTTATTTTAACATTNGGCAGACGTAAATAAAGTGGCGGGCCGTTCATACTATTAACTATTTTATTTAATACATTCTCTTTATTTTAACATTACGCCCTCCTGAATATTCGCGGCCAGTAGGTAGCGTCGGAAACAGTGATGCGCAGCCATTAAACATGGCAACCGACATAAACACACCGGCCAAAGTGCTCATACTTTTGACGAATTTTTTAAATATGTTCTACTTATTTTAACATTAAGCCCTCTTCAATATTAAAAGGGTAAGCTGTGCAGAACCTATTAATGCTACTTTCGTTGGTCTAGGATGTTTCCTTCAGAAAAGCAGTGACACTAGATAATTACCATTTTGTTAAATGTAAGGATCTACCCAACCCTTCTCTCTCGTCTTCTGCAATCATGAATATAGTAGTACATCACGGACATCATTCTTTCAACTGAAAAGGCTGCAGTCAGAATTCTGTACGCTTTAAATATGCTCCATGTGTAAATTACTAAGCGTATACACATTGGTGGTTCATGATGAATCTAGCTCGCGTGTACTGTAATACNATGCTCCATGTGTAAATTACTAAGCGTATACACATTGGTGGTTCATGATGAATCTAGCTCGCGTGTACTGTAATACGCCTCATGTGGAAAGAGCTTATGGCTACCAGTAAAGTTACTTCCCTGATGAGGAGTAAGCAGATATTGGCCTTGTTAGTTAAAATATTTTGCTAGTAGATTAATTTCTTCCCATTTCTCTTGGGTAAAAAGGACAGCCCTGATAAAATATACCATAGCTGTTGTTTCAAGTAGTGCCTCCTGTTTCTTGGGGATCCATATCATCCTTTAACAGTTTCTGTAATATACATACTTATGGTGTTTTAGGTTGTTGGACTTCTTTTGTGTCTTTCTTCCTAGCTTCGCAGATCCTTTGACAGGGCATGTCTCTCATTTCCTGTCAGATGGAAGGAGGCAACATATGATTGTTTTAGAGGGGGAGTAGTGGCTTCCTTGCACAAGGTTCCCTTTTCCTTTAATGATGGGCATTCTGCTTTCAGTCGTGTGCTTGCCTACAGGACTAACATTGTTACACCCCTGATCCTGCTCACATTCAGTACATTGGGCACATTGAACTAGTTCTTACATGTTTCGTAGTTCTGATTCTCCAAGAAATGCTCGGACATTTTTGCACGAGTTTGGCCACAAACAGGATTATCTGGTTAACCTGATACTGACTGGCCTATCCCTTCACAGCTGCCTAGGGCACTGCATGTTGGTTTTTAGTTGCACATCTTGCAAAGACATCTCAATCTCCTCCCTCCATTCTATAAGAGTTTAATGACATTTGGAGTGACGTTGGTGGCGTTCAGTAAGTCGAGTCCTTTCTGTATTTAGACACGTGGCTATGTTGCAGGAATGTGCCGTTGTGTTGCTAAATTTGGGTTATGGGTGGTTGGTTATTTTCTCAAAGTCCTCGTAACATAATTTTTCCTCTTGTGTCCACCATGATAACAAAACAAAATAATTTGATGAAGGGAATTATTGCAGAGTTTTACCAGGTGTTTAAGTTGTTTTCCTTTCTTTGGGTCCTGCTGCCTCAGGCCAAGGACAGTGCCCTACAACTTGGGGCCACCATTTGTCATCAAAGATAACAGGGTATTTTCTGGGATTGCCCTATTCCCATATGTTTTGCCCTCTAAAGTCTGACTTGTTTACGTGTTTCTTTCTGTAGTTGTGTAGTGTCTCAATCTGTGCGACTATTTCTGTTGAGACATCCCGCCACTCAAGTTCTCCTTGGTAAAGGGTAAGTTGATACATTGAATAAACTGCAGTTCTGCCCCCGGATTATCTGTTTGTTAGCTTTGGAAAAGTGTTTCTAACTTACACTTTACCTTGAGTAGTAATTCTTGGGATGCTTCTCAAATAGACTTAAAAATTCTTTTTTTGAAGGGTGCACAACCTTCATGATCTTTGCAGGAAATACAGTATTATTCTGAACTCCAGCTAAAAATTCCATGAAATAGTTGCTGATACAAAGAGAAAGCAAACACAACCCAAATTATGTCCTATTAGAGGTAAACATACTTGAAAATAAGGATTTTCAAAATAATTAATTCATAAATAATTGGAACCTTATTATGATAAAACATGTTCCTTGTGATAAAACAATGGGTTTCTAAATAGAATCGTGATTTCATGGGTTCAGAGCTGTCTCTTATGAAAATGTTGTTGGTATTATCTCATTTTGTTACAAAAAATAAAATGCTGTCTGATAGTTATGATAGCAAGCAAACAACAGCTTTATTTCAAGCTTTCTTTTGCCAACTTAAAGGTGATAAATAATGCCAGCACAATTTTTATTTCAGCATATGGTTTTAAAATTTTGTAAAACAGCACTTGCTCTATTTTCTTAAATAAATGGTGTGTCCCAACAAAGTCCTGCAGAATTTTCCAGAGCGTATGCTTCTCTTAACAATCATTTCAGGTCATATGTCATTTGCTTTATCGTTTTGAATTAGGAATAGTCACAGCAGCTGGTTTGAGCTTTTATTGTCACTTCTGTGTAGGAGTGTTGTATGCTCTTTGTCCAATAACTGTGATTCAAATTTTTTTTTATGAGTTGTGTAATTATGATTTGGTGTGTCTAAGCAAAAAAAAATTTTGTATGAAGGCGAATCTTTAATAGTGTTTCATTATGTTTTTAGTGAAGTCTATGTTAGGGGAGAANAAAAAAAATTTTGTATGAAGGCGAATCTTTAATAGTGTTTCATTATGTTTTTAGTGAAGTCTATGTTAGGGGAGAATTTATACATTTTCCTGGTAGTTCACGATTGTTCAAGACCAATGTATTCGGACTTCATTTGAATATAAATTTTAGGAAAAGTAATTCTTATAACTGTTTGTTACTTTATTATAACTATTTTTTACCAAACCCGAAGTCTGGCAGAGGTAGGCTATTCTTAAATGATGTCATGTTTTTACATGTAAGAAGTAACAATTGGTTTCCTCGTGTGTCCCAACAAGTTTAGTGAACACCTTCGTCCATATCATTCATCCTGATGGCCCGGTACTGGTTCGCCATTATGGCTCCTTTCTTGGTAAANAGTGAACACCTTCGTCCATATCATTCATCCTGATGGCCCGGTACTGGTTCGCCATTATGGCTCCTTTCTTGGTAATTGTTTACTTTAACAGCTTCTGGGGGAAAAAATTGAAAACTGTTATTTTTGGTTTTGAGTGCCTGAAGTATTCCTGAATGTGTGCTTTTATCAGCTCAGCATGACATAATTTTTATGTAATTGTGAAGTTTCTAGGTGGCCAAGATCTAGTCTGCTTGTAAACACAGATTGTTGACATGTCTAAGACGTCTTGTGATTTGATGAGTCTGTGTGTGTGATGTCAACGCTGGTGCTGTTGATTGTTTACAACATTCCTCTGCACTGTCTTAGGTGAATTGTATTTTATTACGTATAAGTAACTGTATATTATATGTTTTTGTTAACAGATTAAAAGTTTCTTGATAGCTTGTAGAATGGATTGTACGAGTTTTGTTTCATTTTGTTTTTAATATTTATTTTATGTATAATACACTAATGCATTTTAATGTTCAGTTGCATAGAATATGGAATATTGGTCATTAAATTCAGCAAATATCATTTTTTTAAGATAGAAACATTAGATGTTTAAAGTGTAATTTTGACAGACATGGGTTGGTAATTTTTAATAACTTATTAAAGTTAAGTTTGTTAGTGGGCTACAAATTTTAATAAGTAAAGTTAATGCCTGAAAGAAGTAATTGATGAAAAATTGTGAATAAAAAAAAAGTACCCAAGTTAAGTTAGAAGTTAATGCCTGGAAATAGTAATTGAGTAAAAGTTAAGTGAACCACTTTCTTTTGAAAACAGTTTCTATTATTTTAGCTAAACAAATTAAATAGAATTATTTTAGCAAAATAACACTTTTTGACATTTTAGCAAAGAGAAATAAATGGCAACTCAGCACATGTTACATTGATTTCACTCTTCTACTCCTGTAAATGGAAACATCGTAGGTGGTGTTGCCACACCTGTTGGCGGCATGCCTCTCTTACTTCCTCGAAGCTGTGGGGCTGGGTGCTCTCAGGTGATGGGGATGTTAGTGTGGTGTTGTGTGGCGCGGTGTACATTGTGATAATCGTTTTGGGCCGGTGAGGAGCTGGTTTAATTGTGGGCCTGGTGGGAGCCCTGATAGATGCCAGCCCTATAATAAAGGGAGCTGGTTGGTGGTGTAGATAGGCGGCAAGAGGAAAGATGATGTGGCACGTGACTGCTGGGTTGCTGCCTGGGCGACAAGCTGAAATATTAATTGGGGGGGAGGGGGGCTTGAGGTTAAAGCAGCGTGGGTTGTTGTCAGATGCGATGCCTGCATTGTTGATTTGTGTCAGACTTGCTGGCAGTTTGAATATTCACCCTCTGATAGACGGCCTCCTCTCGTGGTTCCTTGTACACTTGTAGGGAACATTATTCCTGACCCTTGGGATGTAAGGCCTGGGCAGCGGCAAGTTTATATCAGAGACTTTTTCCTCCCAGCACAGGAATGAGGGACGGGTAATTCAGACATAGGCACGTTCAAGGAAACCGAATTGGGCCTGTGGAGGTGGAGGAGGAAGGGGTGACTTCCTGGACAGCTGGAGTTTCTATTACAATGTAGTTGCTCGGATTTTGTGGCCCACATTCCAGAGGTGATCAGTTTAATTCCACTCTGTTAGAGGCCCAATAGAAGGAGAATTATCAGCTTGTAACCTAGCTTCTGGAAGAGTTGCGAGCCCCAGCGGTGCCCAAGGGAAGTGACACTGCCAGCTGGTGTACAGCTGAAGCAGGGAATATTTCCCATGTGGAATGTGATTCAACTCCACGAGAAGGGGAAAGCAACTTTACAGCGTAGAGAAACGACAGTACCAGCTGGTATCAAAGTGTCTGGTAGATAGAAGAGTGTAATTAGCCATGTTCTCAATCCTAGTGGTGACCATTGGAAGCAGCACTGCTACCTATTCCCCAGGCACCCAGCTGATTTGGAGAGTTTCTCCCAATATAAACTTGGACCATGAAGAGCTGTCAGGTCAGGTTTTCTTGCCTTGGCCTCGAGAAGGGAGGAGTAGTTAAACGGGAGAGTAGTTAGCACCAGTTTTAGAAGTCAGTGAATAGGGTAAAGGGGTTCATTTGAATATCTACACCATAAACCGTGCCTTTGGCTGGGACACCTATAAGGGCATGTTAGCAAGAGCACAACATGTGATGTTAAGATAAGGGTAACTCCCTGAACCATGGACTAGGAGCCCAACATGGGTGTACCAGCATACGTGTGAGACCCTAGTGTGAAGAGATGGCATTGCGGTGGCGGGAGATGTCATGGCTTGGTGTGAGGGGGAGTACATTTACATCATTAAAGCTTTTAAACACACCTCATACATGCTCCAGACTGTTGTATACAAGGAATTGGTAAAATACCCAAACACCTGTGCTACAGTAACTGTAGATATATCAGTCTTTGGGAATTATGGGTTTTTTTTTTTTATATCAATAGACCTCATTCACAAAACAGTGATTTCATCCCCTTCNCCCCTCTTGCCATCAGGAAAAGAAATAATAAGAATGTTCTCGGTCATTAAGTTGTCATTGTTTAGAGGTGCAAGTGACCTATTGTATTTAGCGTTATATCATCTTTATCTTCCACCACTTTCATCACATCTGACACTTCTTCCATAAGCTTCCCACCATGCACATGTTTCAGCGTCTCTTCTTTCCTCTTTGTATGTTCTGCTAATGCCCTCTCTTCATTCTTTAAGAGTTCTGCCTTGACTTGTCATTTCTTGTTGTGCTCAATCCAAGTGCTTGAAGAAGCAGTGGCAGGCATCCATTTCTTTGACAGTCTCTTTTTTGCTTTAGGAGGGGTAGGTTCAGCCCACATGCATACCTTTTTGAAGAACAAGTATGTGGTGACTGGTTGGTGCTGTAAAAGAGGAAGATTTGGAAGGTGGCATAGAGATCGGAGCATAAGGCCTTGGAGTCCTTTGTTGGGATTGACAAAGAAGTTATGGGCACAGAATGTCTCGTACGAACAGTATTCTTGTACTGCTGTTTTGGAGGTGGGGTGGTGATAAAATTTCAAAATTTATTGAACTTCTCATAAGTTTTGTTGCCATTCCACTCATCTGCTGTCTCAGACTCTTGTATTTTTAACAAACCCAGAAAATCTCTGATCTTGCCCATTACCCACAATCCCTTTTCGTGACCATCTTCTTGCACTACAGAAGATTGTGGTGGTTGTGATGTTGCAAGAAGTGTCAATCCTTCTGTCACTGCTGATGATTCAAGCAGTGTCTATCCTGTCACTGGCGTGGGCAGAGTATGTCTTACCTCGGTCGGTGGTGGTAGATGCAGTGGTGAATCCTTAAAGAGGACATTTTCCAAATCTGCTGCTGAAATTCCCACAGATATAGTCCCACATTTTTGGAAGCTAGCCTTTAGCATGTTGGGTGTAAACTTGCCAAGTATGGCTTCAAGCAGCTTAGCAAAGTCCTTTTTCTTGAAAATTGTGTCAGCTTTTGATACCACCTGCTGTTATCTCCAATTGTGAACTGCTTTTTCTCCACCCATTCTTCCAAGGTTTAAGAACCACAATATCCAGTGGTTGGAAGTATGTGTGTTGCATTTGACTGTAGTGCCACCAACACTAGTTTTTCACTGTAAAACTTGCCCGTGTGCATTTTCAGGTGTGATGTGTGGACATCAATAAAGAGGATAATTAGAACAGGAATGGTTTTATCAAGCAAAGATATGTGAAATATGTTTAAAAAAAAAAACCCACCAGTCATCAACCCACTAGTTGATTTTCCAAGCCCCCAATCTGGAAGCATGGAAAAAATAGCCTTGTGGTAACCTCTCGTATTTAAAATTAACAACAGGTGAGTACAATTCACGAGCGGCTTTTCCGTTAATCAGAACTGCGTGACATTCTTTCTCATTTCTGTTTAACTTTTAATTTTAAAAAATCTTACACCCTTTTTGTCCAGTACTCCACTGCTTTGAACTGAGAAAAAAAGAATGTATCATCTGCATTGAAAACCCACCTTGGGTCTTAAAAAATCACTACAAGGTCATTCTTTTGAATATAACTTTCCACCTCTTTAAACCATGAAACAACTTTGTGCTCGGTGACAGCAACATGACTGGGTGTCAAATTTTGAGTAGTCGTGAACTATGTTCAGGTTGTCGCTTTAATAAGCTGTCATACCACTTTTGTTCTGGTCAACCACCATAAACTGGAGTTCTTAATTCTGTTATTATA
>NQII01000019.1:1207815-1274418 GCA_002778355.1 Clitarchus hookeri
CATATGGAACACCATGGTTTTTTGCAGCTTGAAGGATAGGCATTCCCTCCTGTACATCCTTCAAAGCCCCCACCATTGTTGCATAATTGGGAAAGTTAACAAAATAATCGTATTAAAGTTAGAGAAAATTAACTGATTAAAGTTCAAAGTTAAAGAACCACAAAAATGTATACAGTTAAAGGAAAGTTTCAATAAGGTTTTTGTCAACGTTTATTTAATTATATATGTTTTGTGCACATAAAATATATTTAAAAGTCAAATTGCCTGTGTTTCCTTCAGTTAAGCCCGTTCAGAAAATGATGCAACACCTGGCTGCAGTGACCTGATAATTTAAATTAAAACGATGGATGAACAATCTCCAAAACCCATTTAAAATAAAACATACTAAAATGAACTCTCATAACACAACTTAGCATGAAACCAGACGAGTACATTACTTACAAAAACAATCTAACTGTGCATACCATGCAAGGACCATCAACTGTGCTATTTGCGTAGCGAGAGGTTGTATCAATAGATCACGACATTGGCGCCTAGCCTACCACACAGTCACATGTGACTTAACGATGATCTGCAACTTAGTACATAGGTAACAGATGGCATCAGTGTATCAATATGTATATTGTGGTGTGTAACTCGTCGTTCGTGAAATATGCTGCATGTAAATAGTATTTGCACATCTTTAATTGTTATCTTCGGCCTCCAGGTAATTGCACAGTTAACTAACGTTAGTTTTAATTGTTAACCAGACATTTTAACATTAAAAAGTTACAAGTTAATGAGTATTAAAATTAACAAATAAGTTAAAAAATATCCACATTTTTAACAATTAATTTTTTAAAATTGTTTTTCCCAAGTATGACCATAAATCTACACACCCTTAAATACACTTAAAAATTATTTTTTTGTGATAATGTTACATTCAGTTTGTCAAGCAACATGTATGCATGCTATCATTTCAACTCAAATTCAAAAGGATACCATATGGCACTATGCATACACTAACTTATTACTGTACTTAACAGAGGTGCCAACTGCTGCATTCAAAAGTTCATTTCAAAACCATTTATACATTAAAGGAATAATGTTTTTATCAAACTAAATTTGAGTGTTGCCTTCGGGTGAATACCTTATAGCAACAAAAAAATCTACACTCTTCCTAAAGGTTGTCAAAGATGATTATCATCAACTTGTGCATCTTAAGAGCTGTACAACCTAGTGCTCTGTGTTGAATGCTATGCTAGATCTTTTATTCACCAATGGTTCTATCAATGCCGATGATAGCTGTCACGTGGTAAGAAAAATTGTTTCCTATGTGAATGGACATGTATAGTCCATTCATGGTTTCTTTGGATGTTTTGAAACGAACCTTTAAAAAATCACCCTAGGAGTAACACGTCAACCTGTTTCTTCAATAATTTGTATACCACAAATATATAATACTGTGATTAATTTTAAAGTATTTTATACTTGAACAAATGAAATTTTAACTTAGTATATTCTATAACTTGTAATATTTATTTTGTATTAAATATGAACTAAAAACAGTGCGAGTAGCAATGTGTTGGCAACGACTAGTAAGAAATAGTTCAGTTAAAATATTTTTTTATCCTTATTTTTTGGTATGCCATTTGTAAATAAAATGTTCCCGATTGATATATTTAAATTATTATGTAGCACTGAAGGAAACACATTTAATTGTTACAGTTAAAATTATCCGCAAATTACTGTGCGTAGGCCTTAGTCACATGGTGTTATTTTTTTGTCTGAGGAAGAAACTTCAACATGCGGAGTGGAGCTTCTCGCACTCTCTTTCTCTCTTTCTCTCTCCTGAAAAGTTTCACACTGCTAGCACTAGCAGGAAATTTATACATGTGTTCAATTTTAGCATATTTCATACTTATTAGAGCAAAAATAATGATTTCTGAATTTGTAATTTACAACTGAAAAAAGATTTTATTGTTTGTATACCTCTTATAATATATTTAGATGTGATGGCGGGACGGTTACAAATCCGAATTTGGCAGAAGTGGCGATATGACATGGTGTGTTTCAGAACGAAGTGTCAAGTCTGTACACGTGTTTTTTAAACCTACATAGGCAAGTTACGATGTTGTAATAAATCTGTTTTTCTACGGCAGGAATAAATATACTGTAACGTGCGTTGTGACCGTTGTGTGTGAACGATTATTGTTGCCATTACGGTACGTTGGACCAGTGTATGTGTGATTGAAAATATTGGACGTGCAAAATTTATACGTTTTTAACCGTAAACTGTTTTAATGACTAAATTAATAGTTTGAAAGTCACATCTGTTTGTTTATCACAACGTTGTAACCTTGCCCTAGGTGTTTGAAACACAATTGTGTAACGTGCTTATGTTTCTGCAATCTGAATGTTTGCCACAATCCCAACAAAATACTAAGCCCAGCCAGATAAATTTAAATAAATAATGAAATATACCTAGAATACAGTAAGTACAGTAGGTCTATTTGTGTGCCTGTTCGCCACTATCTTTTAAGTTTGTCGCTGCTATGTACAAAAAATAAACGACGCATGCTTGAATTTACAGTGCATTTTCTTTTGACTGGTTGTTCCTTTGTTTTAAATTTTGTCTCAAGTGAAGCCATCCTTTTAACGAAATAACCGAACACATATCAATAACAAAAGGTTGAATACTACAGTTCTTTCCCTCGCAGTTTCAACAGGGGTTAAACACAGTCGTGGCTAAATATTAACGTGTACATGTAATGTGCTATGTCGTATATAACAAATATGTTAACAATAAAATAATATCCGTAAGAACTATCGTCAATATAGATATTGTTAGTCATAGAGCTGACCTTAATATGGTTATAGGCCTATATTGTAAACATTCGTACTAAATTGTTTTTGAAATATAACAAAATTCTTTGAACAACTGAAAACTGTAAACAAAGTATTTGACAGTTAAAACGTAGTCACATGGCAGTGTTTGTGTTTACATGTAGCGGAAGGATACGTAATTGGTAACTAAAAGTATAACTTGAGCAGGGCTTCAGAAAATTGCCATGCCTCTAAGACAGTTACATGCTCCTGTTTGGTCATTTGAATAGGCAAATTCGTAGACCAAGTTCTAGATGACTGTTTTGTACAGATGCAAGTTAAGATCGCCGCATTGTTAGGGCAGTACTGACAGACCGTATACATCCACTGCAGATATCGGAGTAAATGTGCGCCAGGAATGTCCACACATATTGAGAATCGTCTATTTGCAGCAGGACTAAGAGCATGTGTGCCTTTTTCCCAGGTTTCCTCTTCTGCCACAACACCATTGTGTAAGTCTCCTGTGATGTTGTGAAAGGATCATTGCCTGGAGAATTTAATGACCCACTGTTGTATTAATCGTTGTGGTGAGCAGGTTCTGCCTTCATGCAAGTGACTGCTGTTTGTGTTTACAACATCAACCTGGTGAGTCACTTTTCAGTGTGTCTGCCCCCTCCCCCGATATATTGGTCCAACTCCTGGTATCATGGTGTGGGGCGCTATAAGCTACAGTTCCATTTATCATTGATGTTGCTGGAGGGTCCATCAAACAGCATATAACCAGCAAATTGTTCAACCCATTCTGCCATTCCTTCCACAGAATGGTGATGTACTGTTTCAGCAGGGTAATATTATTTCACATATTTCTTCTACTTCTCGAAGTGCTCTTTGTGGTGTTTAACAACTTTGCTGGCCAGCACAATCCCCAGACCTCTCTTCCATCGAACGTGTTTGGGACGTACTAGGATGAGATCTGACCCAGTATTTACGGCCAGCTACTTGCCTTGCACAATTGCAACCACAGAGGCTTGGAACACTATATATACATTAGGATAATATTTGCCACATGTATGATCAATCGTCTAGAGAATGCACGATTGTGTTAATGCCCGAGGGGGTACACTGTATATTGATGTAATGCTAAGCACGCTCAGTACTTGGCTTCTATTCCTTGGTTTGGTCTGTATTGTTGAATCACGAATAAAGTGACATACAGTCACAGTGTTGCAATTTTTCTTCCCGTCAGTGTAGTTAAAAAGATGTTTGAATTAATAAGCACACAAATACCATGCCAATGATGAGGAAGAAACATTAAGTAGGCCAAATATTTTACAATAGGTATTCACAATAAAAAAAAAAGAAGCCTACCATAGAAAATTAAACACTGTACAAACTATGGCTATTCCTATTATATTTAAACATTCAGAGTCATGACATCTGCCATCAGTCCTCCTGCTTGGTTATTTTCTCTGAAGTGACCTTTTGTGGTGAACATAGATGGAAACACTGTAGTTCACATAATGGTTTAATAGGTAGTTCACTTTCCACAGACTGATCTTTCAGATTGTTCCATTCATCACTCTCCAGATTTGTATGTTAAAGAAAACCTACAGTATGGCAACAAATTTCATACNTGTTAAAGAAAACCTACAGTATGGCAACAAATTTCATACCGGCATTAAAAACACAAATTTCACAATCTTGAGTCAATTTATAGTTTGAGCTTCATTAAAATTTTGGCCCATTTCTAGTTACGTGGTTAGTAAATTTTAAGTTTTCAATGTGTCTGTTTTTGCAACACTTTGACGCCATTTGGGCCTACATGGATGATGGTGCACTGGCTCAGTATCCCTCTAGAGACTANTTTATACTTGAACAAATGAAATTTTAACTTAGTATATTCTATAACTTGTAATATTTATTTTGTATTAAATATGAATTAAAAACAGTGCGAGTAGCAATGTTTTGGCAACGACTAGTAAGAAATAGTTCAGTTAAAATATAGTTTTATCCTTGTTTTTTGGTATGCCATTTGTAAATAAAGTGTTCCCGATTGATATATTAAAATTATTATGTAGCACTGAGGGAAACACATTTAATTGTTACAGTTAAAATTATCCGCAAATTACCGTGCGTAGGCCTTAGTCACATGGTGTTATTTTTTTGTCTGAGGAAGAAACTTCAACATGCGGAGTGGAGCTTCTCACACTCTCTTTCTCTCTCTTGAAAAGTTTCCCATTGCTACCACTAGCAGGAAATTTATACATGTGTTCAATTTTAGCATATTTCATACTTATTAGAGCAAAAATAATGATTTCTGAATTTGTAATTTACAACTGAAAAAAGATTTTATTGTTTGTATACCTATTATAATATATTTAGATGTGATGGCGGGACGGTTACAAATCCGAATTTGGTAGAAGTGGCGATATGACATGGTGTGTTTCAGAACGAAGTGTCAAGTTTGTACACGTGTTTTTTAAACCTACATAGGCAAGTTACGATGTTGTAATAAATCAGTTTTTCTATGGCAGGAATAAATATACTGTAACGTGTGTTGTGACCGTTGTGTGTGAACGATTATTGTTGCCATTACGGTACGTTGGACCAGTGTATGTGTGATTAAAAATATTGGACGTGCAAAATTTATACGTTTTAACCGTAAACTGTTTTAATGACTAAATTAATAGTTTGAAAGTCACATCTGTTTGTTTATCACAACGTTGTAACCTTGCCCTAGGTGTTTGAAACACAATCGTGTAACGTGCTTATGTTTCTGTGATCTGAATGTTTGCCACAATCCCAACAAAATACTAAGCCCAGCCAGATCAATTTAAATAAATAATGAAATATACCTAGAATACAGTAAGTACAGTAGGTCTATTTGTGTGCCTGTTCGCCACTATCTTTTAAGTTTGTCGCTGCTATGTACAAAAAATAAACGACGCATGCTTGAATTTACAGTGTATTTTCTTTTGACTGGTTGTTCCTTTGTTTTAAATTTTGTCTCAAGTGAAGTCATCCTTTTAACGAAATAACCGAACACATATCAATAACAAAAGGTTGAATACTGCAGTTCCTTCCCTCGCAGTTTCAACAGGGGTTAAACACAGTCGTGGCAAAATATTAACGTGTACATGTAATGTGCTATGTCGTATATAACAAATATGTTAACAATAAAATAATAACCGTAAGAACTATCGTCAATATAGATATCGTTAGTCGTAGAGCTGACCTTAATATGGTTATAGGCCTACATTGCAAACATTCGTACTAAATTGTTTTTGAAATATAACAAAATTCTTTGAACAACTGAAAACTGTAAATAAAGTATTTGACAGTTAAAACGTAGTCACATGGCAGTGTTTGTGTTTACATGTAGCAGAAGGATACGTAATTGGTAACTAAAAGTAGAACTTGAGCAGGGCTTCAGAAAATTGCCATGCCTCTAAGACAGTTACGTGCTCCTGTTGTGGTGCACTTATAGCCTTTTGAGAGGTACCACATTGTGGGACTTTGGAAACCGGGGATGGATTGCTGCAAGTTTTGGTCTTAATACATCCATAGTGTGGCGGTTGTATCAGTTTGGTCATTTGAACAGGCAAATTCGTAGACCAAGTTCTAGATGACTGTTTTGTACAGATGCAAGTTAAGATCGCCGCATTGTAAGGGCAGTACTGACAGACCGTATACATCCACTGCAGATATTGGAGTAAATGTGCGCCAGGAATGTCCACACATATTGAGAATCGTCTATTTGCAGCAGGACTAAGAGCATGTGTGCCTTTTTCCCAGGCTTCCTCTTCTGCCACATCACCATTGTGTAAGTCTCCTGTGGTGTTGTGAAAGGATCATTGCCTGGAGAATTTAATGACACACTGTTGTATTAATTGATGTGGTGAGCAGGTTCTGCCTTCATGCAAGTGACTGCTGTTTGTGTTTACAACATCAACCTGGCGAGTCACTTTTCAGTGTGTCTGCCCCCTTCCCTGATATATTGGTCCAACTCCTGGTATCATGGTGTGGGGCGCTATAAGCTACAGTTCCATTTATCATTGATGTTGCTGGAGGGTCCATCAAACAGCATATAACCAGCAAATTGTTCAACCCATTCTGCCATTCCTTCCGCAGAATGGTGATGTACTGTTTCAGCAGGGTAATATTATTTCACATATTTCTTCTACTTCTCGAAGTGCTCTTTGTGGTGTTTAACAACTTCGCTGGCCAGCACAATCCCCAGACCTCTCTTCCATCGAACATGTTTGGGACGTACTAGGATGAGATCTGGCCCAGTCTTTACGGCCAGCTACTTGCCTTGCACAATTGCAACCACAGAGGCTTGGAACACTGTATGTACATTAGGATAATATTTGTCACATGTATGATCAATCGTCTAGAGAATGCACGATTGTGTTAATGCCCGAGGGGGTACACTTATATTGATGTAATGCTAAGCATGCTCAGTACTTGGCTTCTATTCCTTGATTTGGTCTAAATTGTTGATCATGTAATGTTAAGTTAAATACTTCTATGTTGAATCACGAATAACGTGACACACAGTCACAGTGTTGCAATTTTTCTTCCCGTCAGTGTAGTTAAAAATATGTTTGAATTAATAAGCACATAAATACCATGCCAATGATGAGGAAGAAACATTAAGTAGGCCAAATATTTTACAATAGGTATTCACAATAAAAAAAGGACCCTACCATAGAAAATTAAACACTGTACAAACTATGGCTATTCCTATTATATTTAAACATTCACAGTCATGACATCTGCCATTAGTGCTCCTACTTGGTTATTATTTTCTCTGAAGTGACCTTTTGTGGTGAACATAGATGAGTAACACTGTAGCTCACATAATGGTTTAATAGGTAGTTCACTTTCCACAGACTGATCTTTCAGATTGTTCCATTCATCACTCTCCAGATTTGTACGTTAAAGAAAACCTACAGTATGGCAACACATTTCATACAGGCATTAAAAACACAAATTTCACAATCTTGAGTCAATTTATAGTTGGAGCTTCATTAAAGTGTTGGCCCATTTCTTGTTACGTGGTTAGTAAATTTTAAGTTTTCAGTGTGTGTGTTTTTGCAACACTTTGACGCCATTTGGGCCTACATGGATGATGGTGCACTGGCTCAGTATCCCTCTACAGACTAGGAAAATGGAGTCTCCTTAACCAGGATTTTAAAGGGTGTATGGGTTAACGTGGTTAAATCCTGGGGTTGTATGGCCCTAGTTCACCAGAGCGCGTAGCTTTTGCACTGAGGGTTATGTTATCCCTTTTCTAGCCCGCCCGGTGATGGGCATTTAGGAATAGCTGTGAGTACACAGCTATGCACAGTCAGTGGTGTTACATTAATTGTAATGGGGATAAAACAAAACACTAAAATATTAATATCTTTAGAGGATTTAGTGGGTGTCCTGTAGGCGCAGACACGACCGTAGATGTGGTTCAAATTATGTAGCAGTGCTGGGGACAGGTTCTGGCGTGGTCCATCCAGGAAGGAACTCACTCTTCCTGGGGCCGATGCTTTGGGGTTGACCCCTGCCGGAGTCCTACCGATTGATCGCCTCACAAGGTGCGCTTCACGATGGACGCTATTTGGACCTTTAGCAACCTGGAGAGAGGGCCCCCTGTTCCTTCTCTGGATAAGTTGAGTGAGCGGCATGACTAGCTATAGACCTAAACTGCCCCTCTGGATTCACAGTTTTCCCCACGCAAGGACACTAAGAGACTCGGCAAGCGGCGTCACCAGCTTGTAGCCTGAGAGTCTCTGTAACCTAATGTTTGTTCTCCTCAAGCCTCAGGAGCGTCAGAGAAAGGTTCTCTCCCCCCCCTTGCCACAGTGGCGCTAGACGGTGGCAAGACCAGCCGTCACTAGATACCAAACATTGACAAGAGGTAGGAACGCCTTTGCGTGGAGACTTGGTTTGGTTCTCTATTGCAAAGATTGTGCGTGCACTGGAAGTAATTAAGCAGATATGTACACAGAAGGCAAAGCAGGTAAGGAATGCGTAAAGCGAAAGAGAATGACTGGACCAAAAAGAGGTAACAACTGGTAGACATATTTTATTCCCTCTGATGGACGAGGGACCAAGTTTTACCACGCTGTTTACCGCAGGACGACGAGATGCGAACCAAAGTTTCGGGGCGAGAGCAACCCTGGTCACACTATGCTTGGCATGGAAGAGGCAAGTAGGCCAACACTAGTGATTAGGAGAAGGCTCCACAACAAGATCTTCTGACTAATGCGTTGAGAAACACAAGTTTAACGGCTATGGCAGCAAGATAACTAGGTTTAAAGTAGACCCTCCTGAAGGTGTTACGGCTAGAGTGGCAAGATAGCGAAAGTTGCAGATATTACACAGATGAGAACTGCTTGCAGACTGCCCCATCTGAAGGGTATGCTAAGGAATAAATACCCTAGAGACACGTGGCGAGCAAGGGGTGACTGGAGCAGGCTGCATTGAGGGGGAAACCTCCCTTGATGCTCTGCGAGCATGTGCGTTCAGTGCCTGCTGGCCAGGACAAGGCAAGCAAGGGGATCGGTCCACCCACTGGACTGAGGTGCGGCATCCTGCAGATTGCCGGCCTCTCGGGCAGCAAGGGATTCACTCTGCTTGTAGATAGAAATGGTACAGAAGCAAATTGAGCAATGGCATTTGATGCTACGATATACTAAGGGGAACACCAGAGGCTGAGGCTAGTGTATGTATCCGAAAGCACTCGTGGCACGTCAACTTCAGAGTTGTGTAAACTTAAGTACAGTACTATACAATTAATTGGCTATGTTTTGGCCATTATCTATGTCTAAAATGCTCTCAAAATTATCTTTGTGTTTCAAGTTCATGATACCAGTACCATGCTATTTAAAGGAGAGGACACAAAAATTAAACTACATCTTAAAATGGGTATTCTTAAATTTTTCTGATAACACTAACTGCATATTTCTTACACATTTCTTGTTCTGGTACAAGTAAAGTAATTTCCTGAAATGTTTATGCCAAAGCCATAGAATTAATCATTCTATCATGTGTAATATTCTTGCAAAATGTCTGTAAAATGTCATAAAGCTCTGAATGATGTCAGATTTTCAAACTGGGAGAAATTATTCTGAGGACTATATTAATTTAACAATGCATGTAATACAATAAAGAACGTGAAAAATTCATTTTCCTCAATCTTTTTACAAATTCACATTTTAAGGGCTTAGCCTGGCCGGTTCGTGAAGTGCGTTGCTGAGGTTTGGTACGAAATGCGTGATTAAAAAGCATTTGCATCTAAGAAATGTTTCGTGCCCAAAGACAATAAGTTTATTATTTCAACTCCAAGAATTTTTTTTAGTACATAAAATGGGTGTTTATGTAATCAGTTTTAGCCACTGAATTTTCCACACAGAAATTTTTAGATTTGCCTTACACACATCACACTTTTAATTTTTATTTGTTTGTCATAAAAGTATAGGGCCTGTGCTTAGTCACGTTCAGGCAAGTTGTTGACAGAAAGAATGCAGGCCAGTTGAGCACCTTGTATGTAGAGGCGATGTGGCGAGTTGTGAGTGAGCAAGAGTTTGCCTTACAACTCGTGCATTTTGAGGCCGC
Organism: Clitarchus hookeri; assembly: GCA_002778355.1. Lineage (NCBI taxonomy): Eukaryota > Metazoa > Arthropoda > Insecta > Phasmatodea > Phasmatidae > Clitarchus > Clitarchus hookeri. Next base: position 1,218,235 of record NQII01000019.1, read on the forward strand.
AAAATATGAAAAATGGCTGTAGCCAGGTGAAACCCTTTGTTTTCACACTGAAAAAAAAAGTTATTGAATAGCTTAAAAGTTTTTGAGTAAAAAATTCAGAACTAAAACGATAGCTAGCAAACTGTAATATGGTGGGATATTGTGGTCTACTCTTGTGTTCATCACAGTAAAAATGGTTTTTTATTCCTTCTGTTTTCTTAACGTAGAACAAGTAATCTCATGTGCTTCTAGCACAAAAGTTCAGACATCAAAATTTAGTACTATGTTGTTTGTCACAATTAGCCTGGATTATACACTTGTGTTAAAAGATTTTAAATTTTGTTATGTTGAATGAATTTTACCAAAGTTGAAAGATTTTACGCGCACTATAACTCAAGTATAGGAAAGCTTCAGTTTGTCATTAAAAACTGTGTGACGATTCTTAAAAATGGAGTTTGCAGAGTAACTGCAACTGTTTTTACCTTACATGAAACACAAATGCCGCTAAGACTCGTCTTTCCAAGCACAAATTTTTACTTTGGAAAAATTTCATTGTTTTGTTTTTGGCGCTTGTCACAACAAAGTTTGTAGACATACAGTACTGTACATTTCACTGTAACTTCAGTGTCACCTTTATGCATAAAACTGTTTATCATTGAACCACGCATTACAAAATTAACATAGTTTTTTTTCTTTGGCTTTTCTTTCAATTTATTATCACGGCACTCACTTTCATTGCTGTTTTTCGTAAAATTACCANCTCATTACAAAATTAACATAGTTTTTTTTCTTTGGCTTTTCTTTCAATTTATTATCACGGCACTCACTTTCATTGCCGTTTTTCGTAAAATTTTGAAATATTTTGGAAATTTTAAATATTATTGAAATACTACTGTGGTTTTCAGTTTTTTGTAACCTACGACAGTACTCGTCGCACCCGAAATTGTCAGCGCAGTGCAGAGACTTTTATTGGATGTTATACTAAACTAAATTCATTGTTGACAGCATATGCTACAAATAGCTATCAGGATAAACAACACAAAGTAACTAATGCATTGGTAATTTTTTTTAAATAAAAAGTGGTTGTGAATGTATAATTATTAAAACAAAAGTGTATGGACATTTAGGTATCCCAGCTAAAGTCATGGCTGGATGCAGAACAGTTTGTGAAAAGATGAGACAATCCCAACAAAAGCAGCATGGTGGCAATATTAAAAACATGTGTGTTATTGGTTTCAGTAAGATTGCACCAGAAATCTCATTGGCAACATTGCTCTTTACTTCCATGTTGTGTTATTAGGGAAATTAATCTATCCTATGCTCTATGAAGTAAAATTTTTTAAGACACATTCACACATAATGGGAAAATTTGTTTTTTCCAACTATATAAATAATAAGCTATATCTATATAACATGTCGCCATAGTTCTTAATAGTTCACGTTTTCCACAATGTTGATGCAGATGTCTGGTGACTTATTTAAAATATGCAAACATTCATGTTTTATCTAGGTTTCATAAAATTTAATACTACATTGAGAAATAGGCTTTTGTTGTATGAGTAGTCAAAACACAGTAACTTCTCATTAATGCAATTAAGAATTTGAAACATGTTAAAAAATATTTATAAAAAAAAATTTTGCCAGTGAAATTCATTGTGCTGTTTTCTTGTAGGGAGTGTGGTAATTGTTTCCCGAATCGAGAGGGTCTTGCATTGCATTATCGGCTACATGCAAGCGACCGCAACTTTGTCGCAGACTTGTGCGACCTCGCCACTGCATTCCAGCAGCCAACAGCACATTTCTTGTGCCAGCAACAGCCACAGCAGGCACTGCCTGGGGGCAAGGTACTCGGGGGACCTTCCACGTCTGCTGCAGGCCCCGGGCCCAAGCCCAAGCCTCACATTTGCCCAGACTGCGGGAAGGGTTTTGCCCAGAAGCACGGACTGGCACAGCACAACCGCCGTCACTTGGGCGGAGGATGTGACATTAGGCAGCATGTATGCAACAAGTGCGGGAAGGCATTCTTCCAGAAAAACCACCTGGTGTTGCACGAAAGGCAGCACATGGAGACCCTTCGGCAGCCAGCCCCAACATCCCTCGTAGAGTCTAAGAACTTTGAAGTCCCCATAGAGTCGAAGAACTTCGAAGTCCCCACCTCGACCTCCGCCGAGTAGATGCACCGAAAATCCCATGAACAACGTATTTATTTTTTATAGTGATGATTTGAATTTCACATCATGGCTTGAGTGTTTGAGCTTTTTAGTCACATTTTGACAAGTTTTATATCTAATTTTAGAGTCTATTAATCAGAATGTGATATACACTTGTTTTAATGTGTAAAACTGTATGAAAATAGTATTGTTAAACTTACGACTGTGTCATTAGCTGTCCAGATGAATGTCTTGTAGCATTTTTCGTTGCCTAGCGTCATAGTGCAACGTCTGTATATAAGAATGGTGCTGATCTATGCTTTCTTAATTGCTTATTGCATGTACATTTGGCTACCTTAGGCAATGTGGAAATTTTACAGTATTGAAGATATTTTGCAATCATGATGTACCAATGATATTAAAGGGTTGATTTTAAACACATGTTTAATGCCTAATATTGGGCGGATGTTTGCATTCAAAATGTTTCTCCGAGATACAGTTTGTCATCCATGAATAACGTGAGCATGCATTTAGGGGCAACAATATTGAAATGTGTACTAAAGTAAAGTACAGTCTGTCTCGTGAACAAGTGTACTTTTTTTGACAGTTCTGAAAGTAGTCCTATGTATAACTGTTTACATAGCAGCAGCAGTAAACATTTTGAGTAGATATTTTGGGAACCTTACAGGAGATAAAATTGTTTGGGCCGGTAATAGATTAAATTTGTAATAAATGTATGCCCAAGTTTACGAACATTGATTCCTATGCCCACACAATTACATCAGAAAATATATATGTTTAGTGTTTTTTATAAGGTAAATGAAATGGTAATCTTTAATAATAAGTTGGTATTATGCTACTTGTGTAGAGGCACAATTTCATAAAACATAATACACATACCTTGCGTATAGATCAAAGGAATGTAAGCTTCCATTCAAATGAGTTCAATACCATATTTTCCATCTATCATCATTTTTCAGTGAAGGTGCTAACAACTAAGGATTTACAGCTACCATGTGTGTTCACTCAAAAGCATTTCTATAGTTAATTTTTTGCAGACTGAATTTAGTCTTGTCTTTTTTGAGATTTTAATTGAAGCTCTTCCTGTGATGCTGTAGTAGCTTGGGTATTAATAATATTTTGGGGGTTTAAGCAAAATATTACCAGTGCAAAAAAAACTTATTTGACTTTTTTACCTTTATTTTGAAAAACAAAAAAAAAAGCAATTAAAAATAGTGTCATTGTTTGTACTGATGTCAATTCTTTTAATACGAGTAGACTTTTATTAAATCTCTTATTGAGGATAGCCTTAAACCCAGACATAAAACAAGCTACTGAAAATTTGTTTTGCGCCAGAAATATAAACTTATTCTACGTCGTTATCAGAATGTAACAAGTTTTCTGTTTATGTCCATGTAAAGAATAGATTGATCTCAGATCCTATTTTCTGTTTTACATGCGTGCGACACGCTTCTGAGTTTAAAACAAGTGTGTACAAATTTGTCAGGTGCATCTAAAACAATGTAACAATTTTTCCAGTATTATTTGCGCAATATAGTTTGTATCTTGACCACTGTTAATTCGTGATCACAATGTTTGCATAAGATGCTTTGTTTATATTTATTGTTGGATGGCTATTGCAAGTGCTTACTAGGATGACACATTACTTATTTTTCAAGAATTAATACAAAAAACAGTAATTTTTTTATTTATGCACTTAAAACAATGCTTTGCTTATTTCTTACAGTAAATGCTGGGCCACCATGTCCGTCCACGCGACCATAACAAATATAATTATTTATAAATATTGTAGCGACTCCTTGGCACAAACACATCATGGCCACTGAACAGCGCAAATAAAACTGTTGTCTAAGACAAATAAATACAAGCCAAAGGGACTACGGACATAAAGTATGTACAGTAGAACCTCGCTAATCCGTCCTTTACGGGACCGGCGGCATGGCCGGATCACTGAAAAGGACGGATTATAGGCGGAAAATAATTTATTTTACATACATTAAATTATGAATGTACATATGTACTGTACNCTGAAAAGGACGGATTATAGGCGGAAAATAATTTATTTTACATACATTAAATTATGAATGTACATATGTACTGTACAAAATAAAACATTTATTTACATATTAGTTTTAATTAAAATTCACAAAAATAAAAATAATTATGCCAACAGAAATAATACGTAGTTACAGGTCTTAAAAATTATGTGCGTATGTACATACATACATACATACATAGATGTGTATGAAATTAAAACAATTCACTAACGACAAAAGATATCAGTAATGCTCNCTGAAAAGGACGGATTATAGGCGGAAAATAATTTATTTTACATACATTAAATTATGAATGTACATATGTACTGTATAAAATAAAACATTTATTTACATATTAGTTTTAATTAAAATTCACAAAAATAAAAATAATTATGCCAACAGAAATAATACGTAGTTACAGGTCTTAAAAATTATGTGCGTATGTACATACATACATACATACATACATAGATGTGTATGAAATTAAAACAATTCACTAACGACAAAAGATATCAGTAATGCTCNTACATACATACATACATACATAGATGTGTATGAAATTAAAACAATTCACTAACGACAAAAGATATCAGTAATGCTCGTCTGTTTAGATGATGACAATCTAGATTTTGCCACAATCTCTCTCCATTTCTTCACCCACAATATATCCATTGGTGTGGAAGACGCGTTCTGCTCGATGCACTGAAGTGCCGTGTCGAAAGCCTTCTTTGCGTCTGCATGTGATACACGGCCAGGCAGATATTCACTATCATCGTCATCTTCGTCTGTCTCGCTGTTGTCTGTAGTTTGCGTTATGGCAGAGATGATTTGGTCGTCATCAAAGTCCTCTTCCGTATAATCAGTCTACATTGTTTATCCACGCACATACGTCAGTGGATTGAATTTCTGGGTGTAACATTTGAATTTGTTCCACAATTGCTGGAGTGTCATCGTCGTCATTTTGATTATCCTCTATCTCCATTGTCGACCAAAGTTTCCGCGAAGATTTTTTGAGCATTGAACTTTCTAATTCTGCCCAAGCATCAGCAATCGTATAAATGACATCTTTAATATTTATTGTTTTCATAGCTTCAAAGAGATTGCTGCCTTCTTCGGTCGTCTCTAATATTGATCCAATATATTTTTGGCGATATTGTCTCTTTAGCTAGCCACTCGAACACACCTTGACCCATAGGTTGGATCAGAGAAGTAACGTTAGCAGGAAGAATATGTCGAAATTAAAGAGGGAAATGGTCAAGTAAAACAGACGGATGAGACGGTGCATTATCCAGCAACAATATAGTACAGAGGTGGGGGCAAATATCAGGTGCACAGACAGCCATTTTTTTTGGTAAAATCACGCTTCAGGGCTAAGCCGGGGAAAATTTGCAAGAACTGCAGTTGCAGGGAAAAGTGGATGGGGTAGCCCCAGACGGCGAATGAAAGAATTTGCAACGCAGCATTGTACATCTGGTTGGTAGGGAAACACACTCGTGAAACACTGGTCTGCAGACGAGACAGGATTAAAAATATAGCTTTCAAAGTACAGATCAAAAATGAATTGAACTCAAAAGTTACAAGAAAAATACGTAAATAATAAAATATTGATAAACAATGATTAAATAAACTGAAATAAATAAATAAATAACACCTTACATATGCTTTGATAAATAAATAAATATTTACCATGAAAAGTTATGTCATAACACCGGATAGACATTATTAAATAAACAAATTGCAGTTACTCAAATGGATAATGAAAGCATCAATTATCACATTAATTAAATACGTAAGGGAACAAAGCCATTAAATATTACTTGCAGTCGTTTTTGCTGAATTAAGTACTAAAATGAGGTTTCAAAATATATAAAAATTTAAAAAAAAGTACAGTAACTGTAAAATAGTCATGACGTATTTTAAAACTTCACAATTCAAAATTCGTATGTGGCATCTGCATAGTTTGTACAGTCCTTAGAAGTCTTTAATTTTTGATAATTGCTTAAAAAAGAACTGTAAAGACTACATTGATCAGAAACTTAGAGCCATATGCATTGGGGTGTGGTCAAGTTGACGTGCTACATAAACTTATATACAAAATAATTTTGTTTGTAAAAGTTCACTCAGATATCAGCTGGCCATGTGGTATTGTCCAGAAAGTTAGTATTTTAAGTAATAGACCTACTTAGACTCGCACAAATCATCCACTGCTGATGTAGCTACATTGACTAATCCAGTTAAAAAACAAAACATTGTCATTTCACGTAACTGAGTAGAGACGTCTGTTAATTTGGTACACTACTTAGTAAAAATTTTGTTACCCTAATAACTGCAACTTCGTAACCACGTAAAATCAAATTAATAAAAGATTGACTTAACAAACTCTTTCCTGTTTGCATATTTGTCTGTGGTCTGTTTAGCATTGGCAGTGCTGTCAGAATTATCAACATTATTTTTTTTCTACTTGCTCAGGTATCAACTGATACAGACTTTTGTATATGGGATGTTGTTGATTTTGTTTATTAGCATGTTAGTACACGCTGGCTGTCATTAAAGTGTACTTGTTTGCTAGATAGACTGTGTGTGTTGCACATTTGAGACTGTCGTACTGTAGCAAATAAGTTTTGTGATGCAGGGTTGCCATTTAACGTGCACAGAAGCTGTCGATTTTTAGGCTGTCAGTTTATTTTCTGAGAGTAGTTGGAGTGTAATCATTCTAGCTAATGCGTTCTTTATTTATTATTTGTACACATATCCTGGTCTTCACTTAGTTTATTCTTTACTTAGTTGTAACAGTTCTTTGCTGACAGATTATTTTTAATTTTCTTCAGGCAGTGTTCCTAACTCTCATTTTTGTCATTCATCTACAAATAATTTCATCCTACTTCAACCAACCTCATGGAACTTTTCCTCAACTTCTTATTGTACAGCTAATCTTTTATGTATTATTTTATCTTTTGCAACTAACTTTGTCAGAGAACTCATTTTGTGTTATTTCAAATACCTAGTTGTGCTGTTACTGCACGTTAATTTCACACAGGTATGTTATTGCATTTGGCTGCAAGTTTTTGCAACATATCAGTTTTTATCCTCAATATTATAGTATTTTGATTTTGGTTGTAGCGAAGTCGGGATCATTATTGTATTTGGAACTGTGTTAATGTTACACTACTGGCAGGAAAACGTAATGTTCAAGATTATTTTGAAGTATTGTGTTTTAAGTTAAACGACTGAAGGAAGTTTAATATCAAAAGATATGTCTCATGATTGGAAAAATGTAGTTAGAACCACAGACTAAAAATGTGGTAGGTAGATTTTAATCTGGTGTGCATACCCTCAACATTTGCTTGAGAATTGCCATAACTTTCAAAGTTTCATGTTCAATAATTGACATACTGTTTTAAACTTGCTTTTATAATAAACTTGTTTACAAAAAAAATATTATATGTAAGTAGATTGTCATAATTGCACTACAGGTCAGTCAGAAGCAGTGGCCCGAACATCTTAAAGCACTTGTGTAAACATTGTGCTAACCTTAGTCGAAGTCATGTAGATTTGACATTTCTAATTGAAAATCAGGGACTCGAGCATATGTTCAGTTGGTTTTATACAAGTGACAAAAATTAAGATTGGATGAATTTTTAAATGTCTTTGTGTAGTGTTTGGAAATGCAATCATTAATTTATAAAGTTACATGAATTCCAAACTTATTTGTTGTTTTTAACAGAAAACATTACTTCAGAATATTTCTTATTTGTCAGCATTGGAGTTGATCAAATCCAATATTTTTTCTNTTTTTAACAGAAAACATTACTTCAGAATATTTCTTATTTGTCAGCATTGGAGTTGATCAAATCCAATATTTTTTCAAATGGAATGTGTTGATCATTTGGCTCAGCCTCTGTCGCATTGTTTTCTTTCTTGGACTGATGACAACAGTGAGGGCAGATTCCTCATCTCTGTGACTCAGGTCAGGTTGATTCAAGCTTTTTCCAAAGTAGTCTGTCTCTTAATGAAGGACTCCGAGTTGATTTAGGTTTGTACCTGGAATCCATTTGTCTATGCGTGGATTATGTGAAAGAATGTTTGGCNAAGGACTCCGAGTTGATTTAGGTTTGTACCTGGAATCCATTTGTCTATGCGTGGATTATGTGAAAGAATGTTTGGCCAGCTTAAATGTGCTAAATGTATTTTGAGTTTAACTTTTTTCTCAGGTGTTGTTTTTTGGCAGGACAAATNTTTGGCCAGCTTAAATGTGCTAAATGTATTTTGAGTTTAACTTTTTTCTCAGGTGTTGTTTTTTGGCAGGACAAATTGGAGGTTGGGTTGACAGTTCAAGTAGCAGTTTGTTTGTATCTGTTTATATATTATGATGTTGGATATTCGTAGAATGTTTGTGTGTTCCTTTTTTATGTGCTCAAGCTCAAAATGGTTGAACATTGCAATGTACACATTAAATACCCATCAGTCGTGTAATTCGGCAGCTCTGTGCATTTCGCTTCATGTATTTCTTACTTATTAGACTGCCAAAAATCCTGCAAGTGTTCACAGTTGTATTGCAGATGGTATCAATGTCTGAACAGTCTGTATGGAGCATCTACACGAGACAGTTTTAAGATAAATGTTTTCTAGAAAGTGAGCACGCCATACTTTGTCCTGTTATTATTACCTTTTCATTTTGATTCAACTGTGTGTGTGTGTGTGGCAGTCTGTTATTTGTGAATATAATGTTTCCTTAAAACTGCTCAGATCATCTTATTGGATTTCTGTGTTAAAAGGTATAATTTTTCCCAAATAAATAAGGAAGCAAACTCTTCTTAATTTAGAACTTTTTTTTTTAGCCTTGTTCTGCTAAAATAATAGAAACCAGCTCTCTCATAAGTATATTAAAGGCTTTCTTGGGCAATAAATAGTCTGTATATGTGCTATGAATAAGAAGTTTATTTGTCCTTCATTAGATATGACGTGTAGAGGAACACGCGAGTGTCAAAAAGGTGGATTAAACATGAAATAAAGCCAGAACAATTTAAATTTTAGTTTTCAGCTCACACACACACACATACAAAAGTATACCATTCATGGGGGATTAATTCTGATTATTTTATCAAGCAATGTTCCCTGCAAAAAAAAATTTTAAGTATTTATTCAACTTTATGAAATATGATTTGTAGGTTGTAAAATGTAAAAGAGATCCGAACCCTNAAAAAATTTTAAGTATTTATTCAACTTTATGAAATATGATTTGTAGGTTGTAAAATGTAAAAGAGATCCGAACCCTCCTTTCCCCCTTAAAAATAAAGTGAAAATTAGCAGTGCTTACTGTTAAAGCATTTTTACACACATGATAGTTTGTGGCTATAACAGTGTAGAGACTTGCACTATGACGTGACAAACACAGCAATCACGACTTTACACAACAGACACCGCAACCACGACATAAATTATATTTTCAATGTGACTGCTTGAATTTGCAGCATGGCAGTTGACTCGTGTAACACTAAGAATATAATTTTTGGGAACAATTTAGAAGGTGCTTGTAGACTAGGCTAGTTCCAAAGGCAGTGCGTAGATGCAGAGTTTTGGAAAACATGTTGGTCACAAAGATTGCATATCTTACAGTTACGCGATACAAAGTTCAGAGTAAAATCCAGTAATTTCCAGATTTATTTTCAAGCTGCTATTTGCCACTGTACAGAAAGCTTGTCAATTAATTTTGTTTTGCAATGTTTTACACACTGTTCAGCTGCACGGCACGTGCTTGTCGGTGTGATGTGATTTTGGCATAAGGTAAAGTGACTGTGTGCTTTTGATGCGAGAGTGTGCAGTTAGTGAGCCTGGCTCTGAGCAGATTAGGTAATGAAAATAGAAGTTAGAAAAGTCCCTAGATTCACAGCTGATGCATTGCACAGGCATGCAATTTTGGTTTTTTGCTACTGTGTCAGCCATACGTTGCTGACCACAAACAAGAGGAATGTCAAATTGGTTTGCCCTTTATGCAAAGTTTTTAAAAATTATTTGATATCAAATGTTTGATGGTGCTGTAGATGAGGATCATCTACACATGCGCATCACACACATATTCACCGTAGGTGTGCCATACAGTATTGTTAGCTATGAAATGCAGTTGTTTGATTAGACATCTGTGTAAATGTGTAGCATTAAACATGTGCAATGTGAATTTTTACAAATTATGTACTAAACGTTTGTCTTTTTTACAAATTACAAAATGTATATTTTATGTTATTTATTTTTTATTAATAATTTATGAATAATCTTTTAATATTGAAATGTTTTAAGAATCTCAAGTGTATTATAAATTTTTTTAGACAGCTGTTATAAATGATAAAAGTTTAATTTTTAAACCCATTCAGTTATGAAACATGTGATTAGATAAGAAGAGACTGGTAGTTGGTGAAGAGACAGTAACATTTCTCCTAATTGCATTATTATTTAAGACTGTGAAATGCTTCCTGTTATTTTATTAAATATCTATATTATGACTGGTATTTGTATTAAATATGTATGTATTTTGATATAGTTATTGTTTTATCTTTTTATTACAGTGCCTAGTTCCTATGTTCGGATAAGTTGATTTCAACAAAAGCTAGTTAAGCTTGACATGTTGTCAGTTTATCAGAAATGTCTTTCCATATCAATTTGTAATGTGAATATTATGCCATTTCATGTATGTGCAAACAGTTTGATATTTTTTTTTGATGGACTTAAATTTACTATACAGGAATTTTTTGAGGAAAAAAATATCATGCAAGTGTAGTGTAATGGGGAACATGCACAGTATTGTACTGGCAACTTATTTATTGTATCTGAATATAGCAAAACACACAGATGTGGCACATATGAGACTATTACCTGCGGGCTGATAAAGAACATCACATATCGCAAGATTCGGTTCGCCGAGAAGCAATTTTGTTGGTGTGAAGCGCACTCCGAAGCAAACTGAGTATGAACATCTTGTGTTTCGTTATTGTACTGCAAATGTTGGAGTTTGATGATGTCACAGCGGTGAAAATCGTAAGATGCTAGTACAAACGTATGTTTTATGCGGTAGACATCTCAACTGTCGTGCGCTATTCACAAGTGATTGTCCGTGGTGAGCGGAAAATAAGCACTAAATGTAATTTACTTTAAGCTAATTAACCAAGAAATAAACATAATACACTTTAATATGATGTAAAAACACATGGAATTATTTGCAAGATATACATTTATATAGTTGCAGCAGTCTTTGTAGGTTATTTTTAGGCGTTTGCTGCGGCAGCACGAGTTTATTTTCCCAGTCAACAGATGTTGTGCAGGTATTTAGTTTACCCGCCAATAGATGTCGTTCAGTCAGCTATAAGTTAATAAACCACAAATATAAATAGTTAACGAAATTGTTGCATGCGTTATTCGTAGTGCCTTTTTTTAATTAAATCTATAATTTTAGGTAGGTTTTTACGTCGCTTGTTCCGAGACGTCGCAGAATTTCAATATGCTTAGAAGCTTAACGATACGTGAACCCACATTGCAGTTCGTAATCACTACATTCGCTTTGCATTTCCTTGTCTGCGAATCATAACTATTGCCGAGAGTTCATGTTCAGCCTGCTGGTCCTGTCAAAGCAAGCCATATACACTGAAACCTCTATGTATTGAACCTGGATGGATTTTAAGTCCATATTCATAGAACACATTCTGTGGTCCCATTTTTTATTTATCTGCATTTCAAGACCACTTGCATTGAAAGTCCACATGTATTGAAATTTTTGGTCAGTCCCCTGAGAAACAATGGATAGAGAACACACTGATTGTGGGTGTTCAGTAATGGGTGGCCTACACTACATTATTAGTCGTCCTCTGATCCTGAAAGACTGAACTGTATGTACTGAAGGTAATTGTGTGTGTACATTATTTGTAGTTTATTTACTAACAAGCACAATAAAGTGTAATTAAGAATGTAGTATGCATTGCATTAACACAATAGCTTCAGACTTGATGGTTGTATTAAGTTTTGTTTTTCTGTTGCATGAGTCATGGCCCTTTAAATAAAAAATTTTCTTCTCCCCAATATAATGGTATGTCCAGTCTTGTGCAAGTTCCCTTGTTTATAGAGCAGATTCTGTATAGTAAAAACATGTTTGATGCTTTTGTAGGCGAAGTGGTCAGAATAAAATTTATCTGAACAGTTTGTGATAGAATGATGTTTCTTAATGTTTGAGTGCAGTGTTTTTTTAATGGATATATAGCATACATTTTATGTATGAGAAAAATTTCATAATTGAGTTTTATAACATCTATGATTTTCTGAGCTCCAGTTTTCACATGGGGGAGGGAGGGGGAGTTCAAAACTCTTAACAAAAAAATCCTATTTTGTGATGGAATGTAGAATGCATTAGCATCCTGCAGTGGAACTTAAATGCTAATAGTCAGCTGAAGAGAAGATTTATCATAACTTTTTTCTTGTGGGCTTTGGCTTGTTGGTATTAGTTTATCAGATCTAATCTAATATTTGTGTATACTACTCTTTCTGTAGCTTATTAGAAATTTATTAATTTATTATAATAAAAACTAACTTCAGAAAAGTTATATTTAATGGATAGTGTGTTCTACAAGGGTGCGACTATTTATTTGTTTATAGATTGTTTTAAAATTCTTGCAGGGCAGCAGGTAATGTATTTTGTGAACAGTGATGGTTAGCGAGTACATCCTTTGTTTATTTTGCACATTGGGTTGTGCCACTGTGGCAACAAATGTTATACTATTTCCTTGTAGCTGTCAGGCTCATTGTAAGAATTGCCAGTATTTCTGATACAATGCTTGGTAAATTTGCGTTATATAGGATGGTACTGAATTCGACCAACAAACTTTGTGAGGCGATTCCTCACGAAAAATAAAGTGGGAAATGTATGGGACACCTTCTACCTAAACTAAATATTAAGGCAGATAACTTTAAAAATAAAGTTTTAAACTGTATTTTTTGCAAAATATTGGAAATGAAGTGAAATTAATTTACAGTTCAACCCTCTCACTAAGGTGAACCCCCAAGTAAACAATATTCAATGTTTCAAGGTCACGTCCGGCCATAAGGAAGCATTGCGGCAGCAATGGAAAATGTCGTAAACGAGCTTCGAGTGTGTTTTGTTTCCTCAGAATTTGAAGCTGTGACACAAGTGTTTTAATACAGCACTCTGTTCAGTAAAGATACCGCATTGTTGCTATAGATAAAGAAATTGTTTTACAGAAGAATAAATATTGTAAGCAGAGGGGTCCTTGCAGCAAATTTTTCTGGCTTTGACATGATTCGACAGTGTTTCATTAGCCAGATATATGAATAGGGAAAAAAAAAATATTGATTTTTCATTTGTGTCCTGAAAAAGATTTACGTTGGAATATTCCGTACAGAGTTGCTGAAGAGATCCATATAATGATCAGGGAGGCCTCTTAATACCTCCCACTGTAATTAAAACCATCTGGGGTAGTAGCATCCTGTTACTGTAGACAAAGTTTTTTTTAGCATTAAATTTTATGAATGTTTGATGCTGGGTTATTAGGCAGTATGACCTAAACAACAAAAATGGCTCTCAACCGCCCAAGATTCACAATTTTCATGTAAAACTCTGAAAGCTTCAGTTTACAACAATGCAGTGCCTAGTACATAGGCAATACTACCTACATGTGTGTGTGTCCACTGCACAGATGGTGGTGGAAGACATTTTTAACACTTCTGTAAACAGCATGTACCATACATTAATAAGCTTGCATTACTGAAGCTGCCAGTTAGTTTCTGGGACAGTCTGTGTGTGATAACCTGCAGGAAGTATTGGTATTACCTACATGTCGAGAACTGTATCGCTGCTGCCTTCAGTGGTAAATAATTCAAAACCAAATCCTCTGATTTTTCCCCTCAAGATTCCACTGGGCACTTTCTACGAGGTGGCACTCGGGGCATGGTGCTCAAGTGTTTTGGCGACAAAAAGGTGTTATATGTGCACTTCCATAATACCAGTTTATTTTGAAGATGTGTATTTTTAAATTAATTGTTGTTTCAATATACTTGAATTTTCTCACAAGAAACTGGGAAGTGATGTACCTGAAGTTATTCCTGGACCATCAGTTGCACTGGATTTTGAGTTTGTCCCATTACGTACTTGGTTTTATGGCAAACTTGAATGTTGCATGCCAAAGTTTGTCTACTTTTGCACAGAGTGCACTAGTTTTCATAATTGTTGATTGTCCTGAGCAAGTGTGCAGAGTGCAGTTTCAGCTACACAGACTTCGGTGTCAGTGTGGCAGATTGAGTGTAAATATGGTCGACAAGCACTCATTTTGGGTAATCGTGTGATAATTGCAGTTTAGTTTCCAGGGTGCACTGTGTGTGTACCCAGTGCACTCATTTGAAATACACCATTTGGCATGTGGCTAGGAGTCCCAAGCCAGGAAGTACTGATGTTTCGTTGTATAGATGCTCAGATATGGGTATGTTGGTAGGAGTCCACAACATAGACTAAGGCCATGTCCAAAATGGTAGATTTTGTTGACAAAATTATAATTTGACCCGATCTTGTATACAAAAATGGTGACTTATTTGGTATTTAGTATTTAGTGGATGTTAGAAAAAAATATTAAATGACAAAATCAGCACCATGTTGGTTTAGAATTTCAACACATGCGCGAATGTGTAAATAAAACGTTCTTTTAAAACAAATAACTGTTCATAAAATACACAAGGTATGTTTCAAAAAGTGAGCGAGTGTTGTGCTTCGTTTATGTATTTTGCAACAAAAATTGTCATTATTGCATAATTCATTAACATATTGGCAGCATTCCAGTGATGATTGCAGAAATATTATGCCCGTTTTAAGCATTAAATTTAGATTTTAAAAAATGTCACTGTTAATGTAGAAATGTATTGACGCGAGTGCTAAACAAGTGACTCGATAACGTCCGAATTGAAACATACAAAATAACAAATTAAAAAATTATGAATTTGTAATTTTGGACACGGCCTAAAGGTGGAGAGATTTTCATCTTCTAAACATGTCCTTAACATGGATCCACTATATGCCAAATACTGTAGTTTGTAAGCTGACAATTGATGGCTTAAGGAATAAACTTGACGCGTGATGGGTACGGGGGATAGGCAGTGCGCTGTATTCACACCCTGCTATAGTTAGCAAGGGCAGGCAGGTGACAACGAAACTTCCGGGGAAGAACCGAAGTTGAGAGAATCGGGGTAAGTCCCTAGAATTAGCTGATATAAGCCCTCCACGAAGGAAACGGGGGAGCCCCCGACTAAAATTAATGCAGACATAGCGCCCAGGAACCCCCGGAAACGTCCTACCCCACCCTCCCTCCACCACAGTTGGAGCGCGCCAGCCACTGACGAGAGACAAAATCCTACACAAAAAACGTGTGAGGTACACAGGGGATTTCCAGATTTCTCTCGAGAATCTGCTGACAGTCAACTTGAATATAGCGGGAGACGGGTTAAATTCAGGAGCAGCCAAGGTTCGGGGTCAGTTGTAATCAGTTGTTCACGATGAGTTGTTCAGCCGTGATGCGAGGCGAACAAGGCAGTTAGTGCGAGAGGCAGTGGTATCGCCAGGTCGGAGTTCGGACACGGCCCAGACAGTAATGTACAATCAGTTGTTCGCAGTCAGTTGTTTGGGAGCAATTATCGCCAGCCGAGACGGGAGTTGTTCGGCGGTACAGCCGCGAGACGAGATAGATGCAGCCGAAACGGTAGGCAAATCAGACACGGGAGTAATCAGTCGTGTGACGAGAACAGTGCCAAGAATATGAGTAAATCCCCAGAAACGAGTGGCAGCCCCATTCCGAGAGGCGCCATTCCCCGAGAAGACTTAGTCGTGCGCCGGATGGCTGCGAGGCAAGCAGTCAGTCAGTCGGTGAGTCAATAGTGACGTCACCGGAGAGAGAAACCCAGGAACAGCCGAAACTTCATGAGTAAATTCCCGAGACAAACAGAGTAGAAATGCTGAGAACTTAAGAGTTCATTTCCGAAACGTAGTGGCGGTTTCCACGGTGGGGAAGTCAGAAACGCAAGCTGGACGCAGGACGAGGAGACGCTCTCTCCAACAACGAACGCCAGCCGAGGTCGCAGAAAAAGTAGAAGTCCAGGGAAACCAATCCTGGACTTCCGAGAGAGTCAGTCAAAGCCGCAGGAAGAAGCCAACTTAGTACAGCACGCCAACGAGAGCCAGTTCGAGGGCCTGAAATTGGGCCACCCAACTCCACAGGCCTCACTACCAACGAAGAAAACTCACCAAAAGCCGCTGTCACAGATAAGTAGAGAAACGTCTCCCTTCAACAACCTTCTCCGACTCATAGTATTCAGCCCTTCAGGCCTACAACTGGCAGGGGGGGGGGGGCTCAGTCTCGCCAATGTGTGTAAATACCTATGTGACCTTCAAACCAATAAAATACTGGTGTGTTAAATAACGGAGATTATGAGTATTTGTTTACCCCTAACGTAACAACCTCAGGTGCCCTTAGTCTGCACCTAAATAATTTAACTATATAAACTACTGACCACCATCCTGTATAACTCAGATGGCCTAGTAGCGACAAACTGAAGATGCTTGGGTGAAAAAAAAAATGCAGCCAAATAGTAAAGGAAACTGACTGCTGTAGTTTAGATAAAAACTACAGTAATCAAATATGAGGGGTGCCATCATCTCCCTGGTAAATCAGGAAAGGTGGGAACAGTCTTTGATTAGGAGCCATGGCAACATGTTATAAAAATGAATGTTCACCAGAAGACAGGACGCATGTTTTTCCGTATTGTTTTAAGTATTCTGTAAGCAGTGTGAGCTAAAATCATATTTTTAATGAACAATTGATTTATTTTTATAGAAGTGATTTTTACCCCACAAGACCAATAAACCTATTGTAAGTTTTAAGTGTGAAATAGTTAAATAATCTGGATAAAAATGGAGGAATATTTAGGAAAGTTTAGTTAGAAAACTGTTTGAGGACTTGATGCATTTTCGTAAGTTAGTCTTTTATGAGAAAAAAAATTAGACTGGTGCAGTTCAATAATTTTTTCTGGAACTTGATAAAATTTTTCTTAATTATCCAGATCCCACTGGAAATGTATGTTCTGTAGACGTTTTATTTCTGTTTATTGACACTTTCATTGGATTATGCAGAGAGGATTCGAGTTGCCACTACCACTATAAACTAAGGAAAATTGCCACTAGACTCATATCGGACACATTAAGTGTTAGTCCACCTTATTTTTAATGTAGAAATCTAGTTGCCTACTTTTGGTGATTCACGTACCTTGTAAATAATAAACAAATACTATCTCTGCAACTCATATTCATGTGGGGTTGTATGCTGAATTAAAACTACAAATGGTCTTATTTTTCTGTGCAATTCGTAAATTTATGTAGAAAATAATATTTAAAATTTCGAAATTTGGTGTTAGTTTACAAGTTAATGTTAATTAGGGATACAGAACTACTGTACCCCTTCCGTAGCTACAAATCCATAGACAGAAATGAGATTGATAATTTTAATTGTGTTATTTACCAGTATTATGAGCGTTAATAAAAGGTTGGTAGAGAAATAGTACTGGAGTAATACTTCCTTTTTTTACGTTATAAATTATGCACAATGAACCCTGGCAATGAGTATTATAAAAAATTGCCCATTAGCATGTTACAGTTGACAAAGAACATTTCCATGCTAAAGCTAAGGAGGGTTTTGTGTGGTGGTATGAGCATAAAGCGATCTTCCAGAAGTTTTGGGAATATGAGAATTAAAGGAATTATGTGCTGAAACTTTCAGTACTTATCCAAATTGTTACAGAGCTAAGTAACAAGAATATTGAAATGCATCAAAATATTTGTATGTGAAGCATAGCAATTTTGATTTTCGTTACATTAATTATGAGTAAACCTCAGTCAACCCTGATTTAGTAAGATCCAGAATTAAAATGAGCTTATATATCNTCGTTACATTAATTATGAGTAAACCTCAGTCAACCCTGATTTAGTAAGATCCAGAATTAAAATGAGCTTATATATTCATTATGTTGGTAATTCCAGTTTAATGATCTGGGAAACATCTTTTAATAAATGATGAGGCCTTTGGCAACCGCTTGTTTTTCCAACTCCTCAATCATTCCCGCTCACCATGCATATGCCTGTAGCAGCTTTCCACCAAGGCGTACTGTTGCCAACAAAATATACATGCAACGGTACTTATGCACAGTCTTTGTGTATGGTAGTGTACACGAGTTATCACTGGAAGCATAACGTTACTGTAATATGTGGGTTTTTTTTTTACATTAATTCGTCATTGTCCACAATTGGACATGCTAATGGCTCTCATTTTCTTCCTTTCATATTCATTTTTACATATATGCATGATTAACTGTTCAAATTACAAGAGTTTCCTACCAGTTCTTGCACCGGATTAGGCGGAGCACTTTTCAGATGCCCTACTACATGTAACCTCGTGGAGGACCTTAGAAGTGTGTTGGGGCAATGTGCCTGCCAGGTGGCACAAGCTGGTGCAACTGACCCTTCAAATGTGCCAAAGTTTCAGTCTGACGTNCCTTCAAATGTGCCAAAGTTTCAGTCTGGCATGGTTCCAAAAGTTTTCTATCTGCAAGAGCTCTAGGGACCTTGCTGACCAAGGAAGCATGTTGACATCACAAAGGCAGGCCAGAGATACCTGTGCTGTGTGAGGTTGGGCATTATCCTGCCAGAAAATGTCAAGCTGCACCAGGAAGGGGAGCCTACATGGTTGCAGAATTCCTGGACGTTCGGCCGTGCCGTCAGGTTTCCTTCAATCTCCACCAGTGGGGGGTGGGAATTGTAGGAAATGGCACCCAACACCATGACCCCTCGTTGGGGCAGTGTGCCGCTCTACAATGAAGCGTGGATCACTGTGCTGGCCAGGACGTCTCCAGACTTAAATTCAGCAGTGGTCTGTATCCAAACAGAACTGCAATTCATCGCTGAACATCACTTATCGCCAATACGTAATCTGCCATGCTGCCCATTCCCAGTAGGTCACATGTGCTTAGGTTGTAATGGTAGATGTCGTAAGGGATGCCGCGACAACAGATCCCTCTTTGCTAGCCACCTGGATATGGTACGGTAGACAAACGTGTATCCCCAGCTGCCATGACATGTCCTTGGTTGGTGCGCAGCACCACCACCCATGGAGTGCTCTTGTAACCAGTCGCACAATGATGATCCTCCCTGCTGGTGGTCCGCCAGGGCCA
Organism: Clitarchus hookeri; assembly: GCA_002778355.1. Taxonomy (NCBI): domain Eukaryota; kingdom Metazoa; phylum Arthropoda; class Insecta; order Phasmatodea; family Phasmatidae; genus Clitarchus; species Clitarchus hookeri. The sequence goes on from NQII01000019.1 coordinate 1,237,676, forward strand.
ACCCGAGCCTACTCAGTGGGTATGTGTACTCTCCTGNAACCAGTCGCACAATGATGATCCTCCCTGCTGGTGGTCCGCCAGGGCCAACCCGAGCCTACTCAGTGGGTATGTGTACTCTCCTGTTCCCACTGCATCCAACACTGAATCACAGTGTAGGCAGAACAGTTTAAGTGGCAAGCAATGTGCCAAAATGCTTGACCTGCCTCTCGAAGGCGAACTATACTGCCCCTCTAAAACTTGTCCAGCTGGTCAAAGGCTTGTCAAACTTGCAGTCGAGGCATGCTTGTTCACTGAACTTTCCTCTGTGGCTCACACTGCTACTAAGGTTGTATTCTGCGTTTCAACTATGAATGATTTGAGGGACATTTATGCAAGCAAACTGCATTAATCTCAAATGGGACACATGTTGGGCTATCAAGATACGGTTTTCTATTCGTGCGATTCATTCATGGTGATCAGTTTTTTTTTTTGCAAATGTGTGTATAAAAATGCTAAACTACATTCAACAAGGCAGTCAAAGAATGGACACATCCTACAGAAGCTCATCATTGGTTAAGGCTTACTATCCTTTTGCAATTAATAAATAATTTCAGCTAACATTTGGGCTCTGACTATACACTGACTTCAGACTTAATGAGATATCAGAGTTTGTGAACATTTTGATTATGGTGTGTAGTCAAGTTATTCTGATCGTTTATAAAGCAAAACATATCTAGTTAAAAAATATATTTTGCCGACTTACCCATTTCATGTTTTAGGCCATATTTCTCTTGCATGAAATTTAAATTGAACTATGGAGTTAATGTTTAGATGGAAGCCTTGTTATTTGCGACTGTGGGTTACACATTTTATCAATCTGCAAATCATAATTATGTATTATATTGTATTTCATATGTTGACAACTGAGGCATTTACTTTGTAATTACATGCGATTTGTACAAATTACTTATATATTTAAATAGGAAAATAAATACATCATTTGTGGCTGTTTGTATTTGCATGATTGGGTACAGGTTATGAAAATTAATTTTTTTACATTAATTTGAAACGTACTTGCCTAAATAAGGTTTTAATCAACTTTGATAAAAATAACTTTTACTGCTTCAATTAAAAAATGTAAATATTTTTTAAAATTGCAATAGTGTATTTTACTGTAGTTATTTTTATTTTTAAATATATTTCTGTAACTGCCCCAAAGGCAAGTTTGGTTTCCATTTGTAAGAATCTGGTAAGGGAAGTAATCATAGATCAGGACATAAGTAAAAGTTTAAATTGAAAAATCGTATAAATGTGCAGTGTTTTAATTTTTCCATTTGTGTATTTAATTTATTTTTTCTGTTAAGCATCTAATTTTGTAGACATGTTAACATTTAGAGCAACGGTATTGAACAAAAAACAACTCACCTGAATCAAGATTCTAAGATTCTGTTTCCAACATGATCTCTGATTGTAGATCTCCTTATTTTAGTTTTTAAAAAATGTCATCTAGAATTGGGATGAAACGCTGTAATTGTCTCTCGTTCTGCGGCAACATGGTGTGTGTATGTTTTGAAGCATAGGAGAAAATGAATGAGTTTGTTTCATGATTGTCTCGTAAGACTGGTTGAATGCACTGTAAAATCTGCCCCACAGTTGTCACATATTACACAGGAAAAAGACTGAGACATTAACTATAAAAAATGTATACACGTGTATAGAAATGCAAATTTTTGGACACTTCTACATAAAAGTTTTTATACCATTTTGGTGTTTGGTTGTTAGCTCACTTTACAACTAAGCTTGTTCGTTATTTCAGTACTTTAAATACCAATATCATGTAGTAAGTGGTAGACTACAAACTTGATGCTGAAATATTTTTCTTAGCTTTAGTAATTTTAATGTGATACTAATTTTATCTAATTTTAAGTATCTATAATTTTGTTTTATACTTCCAAAAAACTTTGTGGATTATTGCTACCTGTCGGAGTATTTAAAAACTAATTTTTTTTAAGTAAAATAACATTTTTGGATTTTTACATTTTGTTAAATATATGCATTAAATTAGCATTAAATTATCATAGACTGTTACACCAATATATGTTAATAATCCTTGAAATTATTGGCATAAAATATGTGAAATAGTGGACATCTGGGAATTATCTCCAAAATCTGCTCTTTTGGCAAGATTAATTTTGGTGCGAGCTAACCTTTTACGTGTGGTTTGTGTGGAAAACTAGGATGGTTTCTAATTTGCTGTTCCAGCTTTGTGCTATATCATTACAATGAACTTCTGTGGTGCAACCAACCCTGAGAGCAGCATTCTTCACAATGTTGGTTACTTGTCTGGTTTAATTGCTGTTTTGTATTCTGTAATGCAAATGGCATGAACTTCAAAGTTCCCAATTTTTCTAACAAGCTGTTATGTCACTCCTTAGTTATATTTTTCAAAGATTTAAGTTAATGCACAAAAGTTTTGCTTATTCAAATTCACTTGACATAACTACTTGGGAGTCACCATATTTTAGTTTGAGATCCCTGATTGCAATTCTAGTTGTACACATTGAATTTTTGAAATGGGAAGATCTGCATATCTTGTAGTCTATCCTTGGTCATTTTGTTTTTATATGATGCANTTTTCTCTCCCCCCCCCCCTCACCCTCCTTTTTTTACATGTAGTTTATACATATCAAATTAGAGATATGCAAGGCAGTTAGTTGTATTCCAAATTACTAAAACCAGATTTGTACCTTACCAGTAATTATCAGTTTATACGTATTTCTGTAGGGTGCAAGGGTTTCAGCTATTGTTTTTTCGCCAGTACTATTACAACTTCAAACTAACATGCTTTGACAAACAGTCATAAATTAAAGTGTTTCAGTAATTAAGTAACCAATGTAATTATTATTTTAAAAATTAGTTTAAATTTGAAAAGCATCCTCCAGGAAATAGTGGTAATAATTTTCAATTGTAATGTTTGCACATGCATTAGAATATGGTCATAAACAAGACCATCCTGTGTTGACACAAAAACATCACCAAACCAATTCAATTAGACAAATGTACATGTTTTGTACATCATATGTACAGAAACTGTAGTAATTTTCATATGAGCAAAACAAAAGTTATGTACAGCTTTGATGTTAGTTAACTTGGTGATGCATGTGTCGCCTGTTGTGTTGTTTCTTTCAAAAGCCAAGTATGAATCGGCACCGAGGGTGCCCATCTTTAGCAAATGTTGGTGGGAGGAGGGGATAAGCTGAGTGTCGTGCATAAACACTGTTTTTTACTTGGGCCACAAATCAGGGTGCTAGTATATTTAAATAATAATAGCACACATTTAGTGTGATTACAAGTAGCAGCAACATGCAACTTATGTAAAGTTACAAAGGTTAAGAAAAAAAATTTGTCTAATTCTAAAGAAGCCTTGACCAAAATGAAACCTAAGGGCCTTTCCCCTGCTCCCCATATGGCCATCCATGTTGCACTTGGGTGTACGTGTAGTGAACATATTCATAGAACTGAGTAACTGCAGTAGCCATAAAATAACATTCTTGAGCTGTACAGAGAAGCATTTATTAGTCGTAGGCAATGTTCTGTCAAAATCATATTGATTCGTGTAATATAGTCCTTTTATTTTTAGAAGAATGCTGATTAAAGCAATAACATGNGTACTTGCCTAAATAAGGTTTTAATCAACTTTGATAAAAATAACTTTTACTGCTTCAATTAAAAAATGTAAATATTTTTTAAAATTGCAATAGTGTATTTTACTGTAGTTATTTTTATTTTTAAATATATTTCTGTAACTGCCCCAAAGGCAAGTTTGGTTTCCATTTGTAAGAATCTGGTAAGGGAAGTAATCATAGATCAGGACATAAGTAAAAGTTTAAATTGAAAAATCGTATAAATGTGCAGTGTTTTAATTTTTCCATTTGTGTATTTAATTTATTTTTTCTGTTAAGCATCTAATTTTGTAGACATGTTAACATTTAGAGCAACGGTATTGAACAAAAAACAACTCACCTGAATCAAGATTCTAAGATTCTGTTTCCAACATGATCTCTGATTGTAGATCTCCTTATTTTAGTTTTTAAAAAAANCTGAATCAAGATTCTAAGATTCTGTTTCCAACATGATCTCTGATTGTAGATCTCCTTATTTTAGTTTTTAAAAAATGTCATCTAGAATTGGGATGAAACGCTGTAATTGTCTCTCGTTCTGCGGCAACATGGTGTGTGTATGTTTTGAAGCATAGGAGAAAATGAATGAGTTTGTTTCATGATTGTCTCGTAAGACTGGTTGAATGCACTGTAAAATCTGCCCCACAGTTGTCACATATTACACAGGAAAAAGACTGNTAAGACTGGTTGAATGCACTGTAAAATCTGCCCCACAGTTGTCACATATTACACAGGAAAAAGACTGAGACATTAGCTATAAAAGATGTATACACGTGTATAGAAATGCAAAATATTTAGAAGCGAATTTTTGGACACTTCTGCATGAAAGTTTTTATACCATTTTGGTGTTTGGTTGTTAGCTCACTTTACAACTAAGCTTGTTCGTTATTTCAGTACTTTAAATACCAATATCATGTAGTAAGTGGTAGACTACAAACTTGATGCTGAAATATTTTTCTTAGCTTTAGTAATTTTAATGTGATACTAATTTTATCTAATTTTAAGTATCTATAATTTTGTTTTATACTTCCAAAAAACTTTATGGATTATTGCTACCTGTCGGAGTATTTAAAAACTAATTTTTTTTTAAGTAAAATAACATTTTTGGATTTTCACATTTTGTTAAATATATGCATTAAATTATCATAGACTGTTACACCAATATATGTTAATAATCCTTGAAATTATTGGCATGAAATATGTGAAATAGTGGACATCTGGGAATTATCTCCAAAATCTGCTCTTTTGGCAAGATTAATTTTGGGTGCGAGCTAAACTTTTACGTGTGGTTTGTGCGGAAAACTAGGATGGTTTCCAATTTGCTGTTCCAGCTTTGTGCTATATCATTACAATGAACTTCTGTGGTGCAACCAACCCTGAGAGCAGCATTCTTCACAATGTTGGTTACTTGTCTGGTTTAATTGCTGTTTTGTATTCTGTAATGCAAATGGTATGAACTTCAAAGTTCCCAATTTTTCTAACAAGCTGTTATGTCAATCCTTAGTTATATTTTTCAAAGATTTAAGTTAATGCACAAAAGTTTTGCTTATTCAAATTCACTTGACATAACTACTTGGGAGTCACCATATTTTAGTTTGAGATCCCTGATTGCAATTCTAGTTGTACCCATTGAATACTATTACAACTTTAAACTAACATGTTTTGACAAACAGTCATAAATTAAAGTGTTTCAGTAATTAAGTAACCAATGTAATTATTATTTTAAAAATTAGTTTAAACTTGAAAAGCATCCTCCAGGAAATAGTGGTAATAATTTTCAATTGTAATGTTTGCACATGCATTAGAATATGGTCATAAACAAGACCATCCTGTGTTGACACAAAAACATCACCAAACCAATTCAATTAGACAAATGTACATGTTTTGTACATCATATGTACAGAAACTGTAGTAATTTTCATATGAGCAAAACAAAAGTTATGTACAGCTTTGATGTTGGTTAACTTGGTGATGCATGTGTCGCCTGTTGTGTTGTTTCTTTCAAAAGCAAAGTATGAATCGGCACCAAGGGTGCCCATCTTTAGCAAATGTTGGAGGGAGGAGGGGATAAGCTGAGTGTCGTGCATAAACACTGGTTTTTTACTTGGGCCACAAATCAGGGTGCTAGTATATTTAAATAATAATAGCACACATTTAGTGTGATGACAAGTAGCAGCAACATGCAACTTATGTAAAGTTACAAAGGTTAAGAAAAAAAATTTGTCGAATTCTAAAGAAGCCTTGACCAAAATGAAACCTAAGGGCCTTTCCCCTGCTCCCCATGTGGCCATCCATGTTGCACTTGGGTGTACGTGTAGTGAACATATTCATAGAACTGAGTAACTGCAGTAGCCATAAAATAACATTCTTGAGCTGTACAGAGAAGCATTTATTAGTCGTAGGCAATATTCTGTCAAAATCATATTGATTCGTGTAATATAGTCCTTTTATTTTTAGAAGAATGCTGATTAAAGCAATAACATGTGTGTATACAAGTGAATAATGTACTGTATTTGTTGCACCTACATAAGTGAGAAAGTTTTGTAAACCTGTATCGTAACTTTATACTTGTTGGTTTTGAGATGCGTCCATTTTGTTTGTGGTCAGTCAAGAACTTTGTGAGCTCATTTGTTGAAAGTTGTGTGGAATATGAGGTGAGTTTTTGTTTTGGCAGTAATTTTTACATACAGTAAGACAATTCATTATATTGGCCTGTGTGACGGGCATTCATAAGATATGTTGTTCAAGTTTAGAACTTACAAAATCAGCAGTGCACTTTAGGTACCAACCAGAAATTAGTGTGAAAAGTTTGTGTAGTTTGCAAATGAACAAATTAAATATAAAATAGTATTGAACTAGCAGAGTTTTATTTATGAGGTTTTTAATTTTTCCAAGGGGGACCCCCCCCCCCAACCACACACACACACACTCACACACAAAAAATTACTAATCACATGTGATTTTCATTTGTAGTTGTATTAGTTTATTGTAGAAATTAAGTTTTGTGTAAAATCTCAAAGTGAGAAATCTTTATACAGAATTTTATTTACAGCAAACATTATTAGCAAATTATTTATCATCTAGCTAAATACCAACATATTAGGAAAAGTATTGTTGCCAGCCACCTGTGGTGTATCAGATTTTGTGTGGGGATGGAGGTGTTGACAAAATAAAATAACTAAATTTAATTTCTTAATTTATTTACAATGTTATAGAAATACAGACAACCATTATTTGAAACATTAGAATACTGTTCCTATCTCTACTATTAACACGAGTCTATCAAATGCAAAACTTTTCTTATCCGCAATTTTACAAAACTGAGTTATGTATGGGAGTCAGTATGTTTTGCGGCCTGCTATCTGCTGATAAAATTGCGTTGGCCAAATACTATTTCCAGAGGGCTCCAAAAACCACTTAACTGCAGAGGTTGTCAGATTCATGATGTTGGTTTGTTCAACTGGCATTTTTAATCTGCCATACAATGTAAAGCAAAATGTGTCCTATCCCATGTGAGTTATACAACCATTAAGTAACAGCAAGTGTGAAACTCTCCTTATCCAACATTGTGATATACGACTCTTTGGCGTTCAGTATTATTAGTATGGTATCCCTGCGTTGATAAAATGCCATCATTTCGGAGGCAACTGGTGTAGAGTGCAGTTGTGTAATAATGGAGTCTCCTAATGTCTCGAAGGATATTGAAAGAGAGAGAGCAAGGAAAAAGGTTTTGCATGAAACAAAATGTGGTACAGGGAAGGAAAGGTATGTTAAAGCTGAACACCTCTTGGGACACAACTGTGGTTGTATGCATTTGTCTATAACCTATTATGTATTGTTAAAGGCATTCAACATGCCTTGGACCACTACTTCCTGTTTGCGGTCATAAAGGAAAAACATGCATATGTGGAAGTTTGATATGGAAAGTGATAAGGAAATTCCACGACGTCCTCTATAGTTCATCGAAAATCAAACAAGACTGCATTATGCTGACCTATTGCTCAACAGGTAAATATCAGTGTTAATGTGCTTTCAAAGGCAGCTCAAGGAAGGGTTGCATAATCAAATGTGTTAAGACGTACACAAGGTGCTGTAGTGCAAGTATGCCAGATAACGTTCGTAGGCATCTTGCATGTATCAACAGACAAAAGTACAGCGTGTAAAGACATCTGGAGACTGGATTGACACCTACGGAGCTTCAAAGTTGGGTCAGGGTATCAGAAAGGTATAAAGATAGGAGAGAAACCGTCATTAAATTCAGCAGTTTTAAGGTAATTGAGGTTCATTACTGTTGGAGCAGAACAATGACACACCAGTATTTACCTGGTGTGTTAAGCATTAATAAAATGAAATGTATGTATAATGAATTAGTAACTTTCAATGAGTGTGAAGCCAACAGTTTCGTCCTAAATGTTTTTAACAGTGATTTTAATATAGGGTTCAAATGTCCGGTGTCTTACATATGCTCCATGTGTCGAAAAACTGTTAACTAGAAACAGATAGTAATACACATTCCCAGTTGCACGAGGTGAAACAGGTTCACAAACTTAAAGAGAAGACGTACTTTGATCTAAAGGAGGATGACCTAACGACGTTGTCATTTGACTATCAAAAGAAAATGGTGGTACCTAAAGTGCAGGATCAGGCCGCATACTACAGTAGGCAGCTATACGTGTGTAATTCCACTATTATTGTAGGTTCGTCAAAAGATGAAACCAACAAAACAAAATGTTTTCATTTTGTATGGGGGCAAGAAGTAGCATTTCAAAGGATCCAACGGGATTGCTCCAGAAGTGTACAGCCATTTGTGTACATCTAAGTTTACTGGTATAAAATAAGGTTATTTACGGACTGCTGCGGCGGCCAAAATAAAAACTCAGGTAGCCACGTGCAGTAAATGGCTTGCCACTCACACCCCAAAGAATGTGCATACAGTAGAATTAATATGTATTCCCTATTCCTGGGCATCCATCTATTCCACCCGACTTGTGTTTTTGAACTAATAGAGAAAGAGGTTACATCCTAAGAAACCATTATTGGCCAGATGAATATTTGAAATCTATCAGAAGTGTGGTGAGGGTATAAGGTATGGGGCAGATGTAACTGTACAGAATTGGAGATGTGCTGCTAGTGAAACATTGAAAAGTCTCCAGGCACTTGGCATTTACAATTTAGGGTATCCAAATGTATAATATTGGAACATACTTCAGGATTGATTCTGGTATGAGGTGAAGCAAACTATCGGTCAGATCTGTGTGTGGGCAAGACCATTGTGAAACGTGGGAAAAACTTGGAACAGCTCCGTGCAAAGAATGTGAACTATGGTGTATCAGTAAAGTAAGAAAAAAATCAATGATGTAGTTAATTTATTAAAGTGATGTGTGTGAAGACTACTTTCTTTTTTGCTGCATCTACGTATCACGTGCCCTACAAGTGATACACTCTGAATGGCAGCAAACCAAGTCAAAATTACATCTATAATAAGGTGGATGCCTGGAGACCGTAGTGCACCCGGAAGAAGAATATATTAAATCGCCCCCCGCCTTAAATAAAACCCTGTGAAATAAGGATGTCAAGAGTAAATCACGCCAGTGAAATAAGGATGTCAAGAGTAAATCACGCCAGTGAAACTGTGCCTGTAGTCCAGTCAAAATAGATGAAATTATGATTCCAGCTTGCATTAATTCCCAACAAGCTGGATTTTTGTGCAGGCCTTGAATACGTCATTACAAATGATATGTCAAAAGTCCCCATCGATCCCGCTTGTGCGTTGTTTTTTATTCGAGGTCAAAGGTCACAAATNATTCCAGCCCTGTAGAAATAGGGAGTGGGGAGAGGGGAAATTAAAGGTCCCTTTTTTTTGTTTTTTCTTGTATCTCGTTAACGGTGGGTCGTACGAATAAAATTATGCTTAACAAAATAAAACATTATAAAATTTGCTAAAATATAGTTACTATTCATTTTTTCTCTGTTCGCCATATTTTACAAGATATCCGCCCGCAAAAATCGTTAATTTATGAAAAACAATTTTTTGCCTCACATTTTTCGTCAAACTTTTGTTTCTAGCACTCCAGCCCTTCGTNAGGGGAGTCTTAGGAAAAAAAGTGCCAGGGCATTAAATTTTCTTTTGAATGATATGTACATTTACTATTTTATCTTCAACCGGGCCAAAGTTACAGCAATTCGAAAATTTCAGGTTAAATCGCCCATTTTTAAAGACAACCTCACATTGCTGTTTTTTAAGGGTTATTTATCGGTTTTCATACGCTGTATTTGGTGTATTTATAAATGAATGGAATTTATTCATGTGTAAATATGAAATGAATATATATAAAGCTCACCTATGTATACTTAGTACAATACCATGTGTATACGTGTTAGTGGATCGATGCCGAGATATCCAACAAAGAAGCACCTATTTTATTTCATAATAATGATTTATTAATGTCTTAGGTACCTATGTCGGTATCCTACCAGAGTTCTTGAGCCTATCAATAGCTACCTGACCCTCCCTATCGCTAAAAATAGCAGGTGGTCGGTCCCCCATCCCCCTTTCGACTACCTGAGTCGAGTAACGTTTGTATAGAATGTATTTGTTTGGTTGGATTTGTTATGTATATTTCGTAGGTGTCTTATTATATCATCGCTCGCAATGAATAATAAGTGTTTCGTGTGCGATGGCGACATAGACAAATCCAGTGATGACCTTACGAGTGTCACGGAAAAAGGGATATCAACTTTCGTAAAAACAATTAATAAAAGGAAGGATGGAAAGAGCTCCCAGCTAAAGGGGCTGACATCCCTCCTAATTCACAAGTCATGCCGCAAAAACTACCTCAGATCCGATAGCATTTCGGCTGATTTAAAGAGGCTGGCTGCAATACATCATCTCAACCAGTTGAAACACTGACTTGCTAATTGTGACAACAGCCATTGAACAATCAATGGAAGGAACGACCAAGGTGACTGTCGTTGGGGAAGATGTAGATCTTGCACTGCTACTTACCGCTAAAACTCCTGCTGACCACAACATTTTACTCATCAAACCTGGCCGAGGGAAGGTCGAAACAAATTTTTTATTCCACCCTGCTGATGCAGCAGGGACTGGATGAAATTATGTCCTTGCATGCTTTCACAGGCTGTGACATCACCTCTGTAGCATCTCGCCGGAGTAAGCTTGGTTGCATCAAGCTCTACAAGCGAAACCAGGAAATCCGCAGAGCAGCTGAGGTTTTTTACATTGCCTCCTCGACACTGACTGAGGTTGAGCGAGCTGGGCAAATCTGCATGCTCAGATGGTATGGCGCCCCAGCCAAGGACCTCGCTAAACCTATATCGCTACAAATGTTTCCTAAAATCTGTAGCAAAAATTAAGCCGGATATTTCAACTCTCCCACCAACCGAGGGGGCGACGAAAGGGCATTCCTTCCACACATCTCTTCAGGTGCAGCTATGGTTAAATCAATAACTTCTTCCAGAATAGTGGGGCTGAGAGCGCAGGGCAGATAATATCCTTTCTCCTGTACTCAATAAGGAGCCAGCTGCACCTGAAGAAATTTTAAATACCATATTCTGGAAGTGTACAAAAGATTGCAGTTCAATAAAATGTGGGTGCAGAAAAGTGTCAATGAGCTGCTCACCATTGTGCCTGAACTGCCAGGGTAGTTGCTTAAATTGTGTGCCCGTTTTGATTGAAGAAGACGATTATGAACAAATTGAAGTTTTCCCCACATTCCCAGCCGACACCAATGATAGAGATGCCGGACCCTCACGTCCCAAATGAGCAAGACCATCTAAATTCCAATTTTAATGTTGTTTTTATAATTTTTTATGCCACAATTATTGTAAATATTTTTACCAATTTTGCTTTTAGAATTAACGTTTTTGTAAATAAATTTAATTATTATAAATGGTTGTAATTATTTAATCACCTTCTTCCCAGTTTTTATAACTACTAATACACCACATAAGCTTAAGGAAAACGATGAATAGCCTTTCAAAAAGAGAGTGTGCTATAAGGGGTTGTCTTTAAAAAATGGGTGATTTAACCTGAAGTTTTCGAATTGCTGTAACTTTGGTCCAGTTGAAGATATAATAGTAAATGTGCCTATAATTTCAAAGGAAATTTAATGCCCTGCAGATTTTTTCCCGAAGACTCCCCCGTAAAACGAAGGACTGGAGTGCTAGAAACAAAAGTTTGACGAAAAATGTGAGGCAAAAAATTGTTTTTCATAAATTAACGATTTTTGCTGGCGGATATCTCGTAAACTATGGTGAACAGAGAAAAAATGAATATAAACAATCTTGTAGCGAATTTTATAAGCTTTTATTTGGTTAAGTATAATTTTATTCGTATGACCCACTGTTAACGCCATACAAGCAAAAAACCGGGCCTTTAAACCCCCCCATACCCACTTCCATCAGGGCTAGAATACAGGACTTTTAGTATGTTTACCTCCTAACTACTCCAAACACATTCCAGAAGAAAAAATTTTACCATCTTCCATGTCCTCTATAACCCCTTCGTTGACTAGGCTAACAGGGGAGGGGCCACCCGATGGCCGAGGACGCCAGATATATCCTCAGCGCAAGGGAAATATATCTCCCTGCGCCGCAAGAGAACTGTATTTCCCATCAGCAGCTCGCATTTTCCCAAGTCGTGTCAGTGTTCTCTGCTCTGTAATCTACCGCTCTCCTCACGAGAGACCAACAAAGGATCTTAGAAAACCAATGCCAGATTTCTTCCTGCACGTACTGCAGCTCCAGAAGAGTCTTCGTTCCCGCGAACACTTGACATTGTCATCAACGCCTACACCCCATACTTCCCCCTTAATTCCATTCATACGGATTTCTTTGTTTTTATGGCTACCTAGTTCNTTCCCATCAGCAGCTCGCATTTTCCCAAGTCGTGTCAGTGTTCTCTGCTCTGTAATCTACCGCTCTCCTCACGAGAGACCAACAAAGGATCTTAGAAAACCAATGCCAGATTTCTTCCTGCACGTACTGCAGCTCCAGAAGAGTCTTCGTTCCCGCGAACACTTGACATTGTCATCAACGCCTACACCCCATACTTCCCCCTTAATTCCATTCATACGGATTTCTTTGTTTTTATGGCTACCTAGTTCTTGCTCTGTTCTTTTTACTCGCCCTTCAGGCCAGGCTCTTCAAGCCGATAGGCACTTTCACCTCTCATTGCTTACCNCACCTGAAGAAATTTTAAATACCATATTCTGGAAGTGTACAAAAGATTGCAGTTCAATAAAATGTGGGTGCAGAAAAGTGTCAATGAGCTGCTCACCATTGTGCCTGAACTGCCAGGGTAGTTGCTTAAATTGTGTGCCCGTTTTGATTGAAGAAGACGATTATGAACAAATTGAAGTTTTCCCCACATTCCCAGCCGACACCAATGATAGAGATGCCGGACCCTCACGTCCCAAACGAGCAAGACCGTCTAAATTCCAATTTTAATGTTGTTTTTATAATTTTTTGTGCCACAATTATTGTAAATATTTTTACCAATTTTGCTTTTAGAATTAACGTTTTTGTAAATAAATTTAATTATTATAAATGGTTGTAATTATTTAATCACCTTCTTCCCAGTTTTTATAACTACTAATACACCACATAAGCTTAAGGAAAACGATGAATAGCCTTTCAAAAAGAGAGTGTGCTATAAGGGGTTGTCTTTAAAAAATGGGTGATTTAACCTGAAGTTTTCGAATTGCTGTAACTTTGGTCCATTTGAAGATATAATAGTACATGTACCTATAATTTCAAAGGAAATTTAATGCCCTGCAGATTTTTCCCCGAAGACTCCCCCGTAAAACGAAGGACTGGAGTGCTAGAAACAAAAGTTTGAGGGAAAATGTGAGGCAAAAAATTGTTTTTCATAAATTAACGATTTTTGCGGGCGGATATCTCGTAAACTGTGGTGAACAGAGAAAAAATGAATATAAACAATCTTGTAGCGAATTTTATAAGCTTTTATTTGGTTAAGTATAATTTTATTCGTATGACCCACTGTTAACGCCATACAAGCAAAAAACCGGGCCTTTAAACCCCCCCATACCCACTTCCATCAGGGCTAGAATACAGGACTTTTAGTATGTTTACCTCCTAACTACTCCAAACACATTCCAGAAGAAAAAATTTTACCATCTTCCATGTCCTCTATAACCCCTTCGTTGACTAGGCTAACAGGGGAGGGGCCACCCGATGGCCGAGGACGCCAGATATATCCTCAGCGCAAGGGAAATATATCTCCCTGCGCCGCAAGAGAACTGTATTTCCCATCAGCAGCTCGCATTTTCCCAAGTCGTGTCAGTGTTCTCTGCTCTGTTATCTACCGCTCTCCTCACGAGAGACCAACAAAGGATCTTAGAAAACCAATGCCAGATTTCTTCCTGCACGTACTGTAGCTCCAGAAGAGTCTTCGTTCCCTCGAACACTTGACATTGTCTTCAACGCCTACACCCCATACTTCCCCCTTAATTCCATTCATACGGATTTCTTTGTTTTTATGGCTACCTAGTTATTGCTCTGTTCTTTTTACTCGCCCTTCAGGCCAGGCTCTTCAAGCCGATAGGCACTTTCACCTCTCATTGCTTACCTTCCGAGAGCTAATCACTGCCTTGGTTACAGTAGGAGAGTATGGGTCACCATGTCTTATTCTGGAGAGAATAAAACATATATCCAGTTTAACCACCGTTTTCTCTTTCTTGTGCGAATTGTGCTTAGTCACTCTTGTAAGCTTCACCCCACAACTGTGGGGCAAGGAATCGCGGATTTAATACTGACTTTGCCAATCTTGGTTTATGACTGCGGCCTGTCCCCTAAAAAGAACTCGACGTATGTCATAAAGAGACAACCCATCAGACGGCCACCCATACTGTGGACCAGGCACATAAAGGTACCTGGTGCACAATTACGGTAGAGCCCTAACCACTAGCAAGAGACACGATGAAGCGGCCAGATTCCCCTCGTCAGCTAACCCACTAAGTCCACAGTGTATAAACTCGCCAGAGGGAGGGCCAGACGTGGCAAGGAAGGATCTACCCCTTCCGAATCACTCTATCTAGGGTTATTGTTGCCTGCCACCCAGTTGTGGATGTTAACTATAGCACTTAATTCCCTGGTAAATTCCATTCACCCACAGGAAAAGAAGTAAGTGGAGCTACAGGATGGCAGCTGCTATCCTAGTAACGTTACCTGAGCGGCCAGGGACAGTAATACGGACGTCGTTCAGCGACTATGTTAAGAAAAGTTTGAATATTACACCATATTCCTATTTCGAATAAAATGGGCGCCAGCTCACTGGGTGAGCATGAAGTCACAGTTCTCAGGATTGTGGGCCGAACGACCACATGGCTGTATCCCCTGACACACACAGTACAAATTTACAGGAAAATATAATATAAAGCCAGGGTATTCAGACTCCCCAGCACTCCTTATTATTACCTTATAAATTAAGGATGCCTCCTTGAGGCGTCGATGGCTTCCTGGATAGGGCTCCCAATACAACACTAAATGAGAACTCAAGATTCGAATAGTTCAAGTACATCGGATTGCCGAATAATGTACACAGTTGCATGTATAAAATGCAAATTAAAGCGGACCTGGCTTACAAGGCCTACCAGCGGTCGTTACTGCATAAAAGGGCCAAGAATGGCGCGAAAATTTAAAGTAATTAAACCTCCAGGGTGGGTAAATTGAGCTGACAGAGAGGTGCTGCGAACACGGGGAAGACTGTTGGTAAACTTTAAAAAAAAATTCCAATAAGTTGCATTAACCTATTGCAGTTAATTATTCAGAACGAAGTATAAAAGCCACCCGAGAAGCGATGCACATACATTACCTAAAATCAGTGAAATCAGACTGCAAGGGGTAGCGTGGGCGAACAGTGTCCTCACCGAGAGCTCGTGCCATCCCATCAGGTATCTTAGTTTCCTGACCTCATTNACTCCTTATTATTACCTTATAAATTAAGGATGCCTCCTTGAGGCGTCGATGGCTTCCTGGATAGGGCTCCCAATAAAACACTAAATGAGAACTCAAGATTCGGATAGTTCAAGTACATCGGATTGCCGAATAATGTACACAGTTGCATGTATAAAATGCAAATTAAAGCGGACCTGGCTTACAAGGCCTTCCAGCGGTCGTTACTGCATAAAAGGGCCAAGCATGGCGCGAAAATTTAAAGTAATTAAACCTCCAGGGTGGGTAAATTGAGCTGACAGAGAGGTGCTGCGAACACGGGGAAGACTGTTGGTAAACTTAAAAAAAAATTCCAATAAGTTGCATTAACCTATTGCAGTTAATTATTCAGAACGAAGTATAAAAGTCACCCGAGAAGCGATGCACATGCATTACCTAAAATCAGTGAAATCAGACTGCAAAGGGTAGCGTGGGCGAACAGTGTCCTCACCGAGAGCTCGTGCCATCCCATCAGGTATCTTAGTTTCCTGACCTCATTNGGGTAGCGTGGGCGAACAGTGTCCTCACCGAGAGCTCGTGCCATCCCATCAGGTATCTTAGTTTCCTGACCTCATTCCATATACATGTAAAACATGCAGACAATAGGACCCTTTAACGTTCGGGATAGACATCCCATAGCTTGAGGAGAGTTAAGTTATTTCTTAAATACTAATTTTAATACAAAACATGATTATGTGGTGCCTTGCAGAGCATGTGGGAAATTTAGGTCTGTTAATTTTTGGGGCACACTACGACCGGAACGGTCAGGTTGGAAGAAAGACTAATTATTTCCCACGNATTTAGGTCTGTTAATTTTTGGGGCACACTACGACCGGAACGGTCAGGTTGGAAGAAAGACTAATTATTTCCCACGTCACTAATTTGCTTGATTAGGCACACAATCGCACTCGGAAAATTATATAGAACACTTCAAATCCCTAGCCTTGCTACTCTACACCTCATTAAACAAGCACATGGCGTGCATTTATTCTGCAATTACTTCGCAATTCCCTAAGGTTGAATTTCACTAACATTTACTCATGGGCGATAAATTCTAAGACTATTTAAAACACATTCTAACACTTGATTCCTATCCTAATTACACAGATCTCTCTAGGGACACCACAGGCACTCGGTAGGATCACTCGGTGAACGATGCGGACACGCATCGGGACGTACGACATGCGTGTTCCATGGACCACACTGGTGCAGCTACTGCGGGCCGATGACTTGATGACAGTGGCCGAGCTAGTAGTGCCTTGTATTAGTGGTCCACATCAATAAAAACCCTATCACTGTTGAGCAGTGGCGCGCTCCTGTAACTAAACAATTGCGCATCAACAGAAACTTTGGGGGACAAAGAAAGTCTTGATTTTTTACAGACATTTAATCTCCCAGAACAATATCACATAGTGCTAAAGAGGGGGATGTATTGTGTTATATTTACATGGACGCTGGAGACAAACAACCTACTTTTTGAATATATTACATTAATATGTGCAAACAATAGTATATCAATGTAGTTTTGGGTCAGATACAATGTTGCATTCTTACAAACATGTATAATGCACGCAGCAATACTATTACATAACATGAATAACAGAAAGATAATATGTTAAAATGTATCGTTAATAGGTCTACTGTTTGCACCAAAACATGTCATATCCACAGCTGTCTGTGCAAAACCTGTCTTAACCAAAGTTAACTGTCCCTTTACCAACATAGTAATTAGGACTGGTTTGTGACATACTGTATGTGAGATGGTGATGTACAGATGTTCATGTTTGACATCAACCACATGCTCACGAGTTCCTTGTGACCACTGTGACTGCCACAGTCACAACAAGTACACTAGCTACACCGGGCTACACCGGGCCACACCATCTACATCAGGTCAAGAGTGCGTAGTGCGGGTTGACGAGAATGGAACTTGCACCTTCTTGCCAACAAGGACAACTCAAGAGACCACCCTACTCGCGTATTACAAGAGATAAATCTTTTAATAAATGGATAGGCTGTCCGAAATAGTGTTTACCACAAAGCCACAGCCGTTGGGCGCACTGGCAATTGGTCGTTGCGTCATCGCAGCTCGTGCAGATAAATACAATGCAACGCACCACCGGGTGACTTTAACTGGATGGTAGGTCAGAGCTGAAGAGATAAGTACCCCAAAGTGTCATCCAGTAGTGTACATCATTTTTACAAACATATTGAAGAGTCACCACATTCACAGCTACAGCCAGGGGTGTTTTTCATTGTATAAAAGGCAATNATTTAGGTCTGTTAATTTTTGGGGCACACTACGACCGGAACGGTCAGGTTGGAAGAAAGACTAATTATTTCCCACTTCACTAATTTGCTTGATTAGGCACACAATCGCACTCGGAAAATTATATAAAACACTTCAAATCCCTAGCCTTGCTACTCTACACCTCATTAAACAAGCACATGGCGTGCATTTATTCTGCAATTACTTCGCAATTCCCTAAGGTTGAATCTCACTAACATTTACTCATGGGCTATAAATTCTAAGACTATTTAAAACACATTCTAACACTTGATTCCTATCCTAATTACACAGATCTCTCTAGGGACACCACAGGCACTCGGTAGGATCACTCGGTGAACGATGCGGACACGCATCGGGACGTACGACATGCGTGTTCCATGGACCACACTGGTGCAGCTACTGCGGGCCGATGACTTGATGACAGTGGCCGTGCTACTAGTGCCTTGTATTAGTGGTCCACATCAATAAAAACCCTATCACTGTTGAGCAGTGGCGCGCTCCTGTAACTAAACAATTGCGCATCAACAGAAACTTTGGGGGACAAAGAAAGTCTTGATTTTTCACAGACATTTAATCTCCCAGAACAATATCACAGAGTGCTAAAGAGGGGGATGTATTGTGTTATATTTACATGGACGCTGGAGACAAACAACCTACTTTTTGAATATATTACATTAATATGTGCAAACAATAGTATATCAATGTAGTTTTGGGTCAGATACAATGTTGCATTCTTACAAACATGTATAATGCACGCAGCAATACTATTACATAACATGAATAACAGTAAGATAACATGTTAAAATGTATCGTTAATAGGTCTACTGTTTGCACCAAAACATGTCATATCCACAGCTGTCTGTGCAAAACCTGTCTTATCCAAAGTTAACTGTCCCTTTACCAACATAGTAATTAGGACTGGTTTGTGTCATACTGTATGTGAGATGGTGATGTACAGATGTTCATGTTTGACATCAACCACATGCTCACGAGTTCCTTGTGCCCACTGTGACTGCCACAGTCACAACAAGTACACTAGCTACACCGGGCCACACCATCTACATCAGGCCAAGAGTGCGTAGTGCGGGTTGACGATAATGGAACTTGCACCTTCTTGCCGACAAGGACAACTCAAGAGACTACCCTACCCGCGTATTACAAGAGATAAATCTTTTAATAAATGGATAGGCTGTCCGAAATAGTGTTTACCCCAAAGCCACAGCCGTTGGGCGCACTGGCAATTGGTCGTTGCGTCATCGCAGCTCGTGCAGATAAATGCGATGCAACGCACCACCGGGTGACTTTAACTGGCTGGTAGGTCAGAGCTGAAGAGATAAGTACCCCAAAGTGTCATCCAGTAGGGTACATAANAGTAGTGTACATAATTTTTACAAACATATTGAAGAGTCACCACATTCACAGCTACAGCCAGGGGTGTTTTTCATTGTATAAAAGGCAATCAATCATGGCATTCCACATCCCTTTGCCTAGGTGGACTCCTCCATCCCTTCAGGAGACAGCCACCTGGCAACGCTGTAGTCAGTGTAATTCAAACACGTCATCGGAAGTCAGATGCGAACACTTTCATGAGAAAATGTAATAACTTATTTAAGATGTATTTATATAAGAGTAATTATGTTGTTGTAAAATGGAGATTGCCTTTAAAGTCCTACAGCATTATAACAAATCATTTAGTGTAGTGACATCCCTATCAACTTAACAACTTAAATATTCACATACATTTGTTAATAAATGGGGATGTCACCAATGTGTTTAATTTAATTCATACAATTTTTGAACATTATAATTACATCACAGTGTGTTCTTGTAACGTTTCATTGTTCGCCGTTTGACTTCGGTTTTCGCCACTCGTGACGAAAGCCGACGCCATTCGGCCCAGTTCGTCTCAGTACCCGGAAAAGACTGGCAGCATTTGTCGCCCGCTCCACGAGTACCCTCAGTACCCGCATATAGGCTGTAATCATTTAACTGCCATAGTAATATATTAGTCACCAGAACATTTGTATTATCTTTAATCTACTGAGGGGGAAGCCAACTGTCCTCTCACCGAAGTGTTTAACGCAATCGCGTCTCAATATAAGAACACGTGTTTTTCACTGCTTAAGTGCAGGATCCATTATCAAGCATCATTCACGCATTAGTCGCGTGTAGCAAGGACAGTGAATAAACTGCTCAACCATGTGAAATCAGTGTCAATTCATTGTAGTGCATCATTTGTAGCAACACCCGCATTTCGTTAGCATATTTCAGGCTTACGATACGGCCTACAGTCTCGCCATCAGATAAAAAAAATGCAACTGTAAGTAAGCGACACCCATCAACAAACTGATGGAGGATTGCCAGGATTACCAGGGTCCTCATGGGTTGATGACCGGACGACCCTCAACATTAGCTCACCACTGAGTTATGGCGCCGGGCAATATAACATCCAACCAGCCCTGACTAAACTCGCTGACATCATGTTTCGAGGATACGTTAAAATCGTGCCCGTAATGCCAGGCAGGCGCCTTCCTGTTTGCTGCACAATCATCTCGACTGAATATGGCAAGTTTTGCATTTGATAGACTCCCATATTACTTCAGTCAGTGAGTGTAGTATTTAAATCCTTATCACTGCTTTTATACTTACTACAGTCACTTAATCCTCAAATTTTGGTTACACACACACAATCAAAATGACAATTGCCATTCATTATCATTATTCCTAATGTCTATCACTATAGCAAAAAGTTCCACTTTCACACAGTCCAGCTGGTCAGACTCATGCTCTGCTTTACCAATGCTCACAGACTACACTCGCTGGTCACTGTGTCACCCATCATTCTGATGGTCTCGCACACCTGGCACTAATGAGAGTACAAGACGGCCACCACAAAGAGGCATGTCACAGCTTGTGTATCTGAGCTTACCTGGCCCAAAAAGTTGTTCACGCCTTGTGGCACTGAGGAGGTCAATGACTAGAAATTTTGCATGACTACCTTATCACAGGGATGCAAGTAGTAAGAGTCCGATAGCATTATCGCAGCTGGTGTTAGCATTATCAGGTGTTGCTGCTGCTCCGACTCCCCCTTCTCCGGTTACCACTGATGTCCTTAGAGGACTTCACTATACACCCCCGAGGTGGAAGGGAAGAGGCTGTTCACAAAAGCAAAGGTGCTGGTCGCAGCAGTTTGTATTAGTATTTACTAAACACTGACGAAATCTTTAATGATGATAAATATTTTTCTGTATACACCTTTTTCAAATACATTAAAATTAACTGTTGTCATATATAATTATGTCAATATTTTACCCACTTTCTAGAGCATGATTGTATCAAATAAGTTGGCCACTGCAGGTGTCTGCATGATTGTCCTGACATGGTAGAGGTGGCCCAGGGCTGGTCGGGTGTAGAATGGCCAGGCACCATGACCCAGTGGAGAGTTAGTGATGTGGGTCGTTCGGTTGACAGCCCAGGGGGCCCTGGGTGCCTCCATCAGTTTGCAGATGATGTTGTCACAAACTTGATATTACACAACTTACACCTTATGACGAGACTGTAGGCTGTTTCGTACGCCTGAAACATATTATAAAAATTGTGAGAGGTACTACAATAGATCTTACGGCCCATGGTGTTCAACGGAACAAAACACTCCCTAAGAACAACCATCATAGTGGCACAAGACACGGAGAAGTGCAGGGTGGCAAATTTTAATGTGCGCAGTAAAGGCGGGGTGGACAGATGTGCGGAGCAATACTGTGGCCACCCGTACGTCCGAAAGGAAGAGCGGCATAAGGGACAATCCCAAAATCCGGGACGTCAATAGTGGAAAGGGCCCACCAAACCTGCCTCGCTGCCATATATGTAAGGACGAACAATACCACTGGCACAAAATGTGCCCGAACTGAACGAGTGAACTGTACAGCAAATTGGGGCCGTTTTTTCCGCCATTGTCGTGACCGGAACTCCCGAAATTATCAATAACAAACAGATCAACTATTACCAAGGCTAGATTAGCTCCGCCAGTGATCAGCTGATCAGTATACTTATACGNTCAATAACAAACAGATCAACTATTACCAAGGCTAGATTAGCTCCGCCAGTGATCAGCTGATCAGTATACTTATACGTTTGGTAGAGTGGAATATCGCCGCCTTAATATATATGGCAGTGTCGCATAACTTCGTGAGGGCGGAGTTAATAGGCCAACAGCTGATCACCAGGGACAAACAAACCGTACAACTGGCCACATTAAAAAGGAGCTGCGAATGTTTGGGTGAAGCCCAAATGGAAATACATATTCGTGACTGTTCTAATTACATCATCGTCCTCGTCTCAGACGAGATACGAGAGGACCTGATTCTAGGGGTGCTGTGGCTTAGACAACACAATGTCATCTTTGAAATTGCCATGGGCCGCCTTCACTTTAGTTTTACAGAACGGCGAACGGTTTACAGCCTAGGGAATCGCAGAGAAAACAGCGAACAATCTGTCCAACTAAACATGTTCGACCACACCGTATCCACGGAACATAGGGACGCGATCCAGCGAGTTTCTTTCCGTGGCAGATCCCTTAAAAGAACGAGCATGGCAGAACACGCGATACCACTCACTAAAGTTGAACCCCTCTGGTGTGCCCCTCGTGATTATGATCCTTATCGCCTGTTGATCATTAATAAACAAATCCAGGAAATGATTAGGGGTGGGGTAATAGAACCCTCGGAAAGTAATTTCAACTCAGCTATCATTCTGGCCATCAAAAAATATGGGAGCTGGAGGTTATGCGTGGACTTCTGCCCGCTCAACCAAGTGACCGAAAGTGCGCCCCCACCTTTAATCAGTGTGAATTCTGCACTAAACATGTTAGGGAATGCCAAGGTTTTAACCTCCCTTGATCTGAGAAGCCGCTATTGGCAAGTACCAGTACGGCCCGAAGACCGTCCCAAGACCGCATTCACTCCCCCCGATGACCACTGTAACGATTCACATTGAGGACCGTCAATCGGTGTCTAATGTGGCAGCATAACATGCACACCATCTGCAGCGAACTCACGCGGTGGTCAATGTTATTACAGGCCTATGATTTCGTGGTGGAACACGTTCCAGGCGAAGAAAACCAACTAGCCGATGCATTTTTCCATGCACCCTGTACAACCGAAATAGCACACGATGAAGACTACTGGGAAATCCCACTCCCGCCAGAAAGTCAGCCAGTTTTCCAGCTAAAGCATGTCACCATAGGCACGAGTAATGCCACCCAAGATCTAACAAGTGATTCAGTATACGAATAAGTACCCGCCGCACAACAGCAGTTCGCAGAGGTTGCGGAGCGCCAGGCTCATTGGGCCAGGGAATAGCTGGCAAACTGGCATGCGGTCGATAACCGCCTGGAGAGCCGGCCTGCACGGAAAGATGGGAACTGGCGAATATACGCCACAGAGGAGGGAGGGAATATATGTCCTGAAACACTCGCACGCCAGCCGCCTGGCGGGACACCCGAAGGCCGCGAAAACCAAGGCGAACATACTAGCCCACTATTTCTGTCCAGGGATCACCCGACAAGTGCGGTAATTTATACATGGCTACAAAACACCTAACCACCCGAAAATGTGCAGTGTTGATGGCATTACTCAAGAGCAACCCCGCATACCAGAGAAACACTACGTAACTAGTGCCTTGGACATGATGGGACTATTTTCCAATGCCCCAAATGGGAAAATATTTTTATTGCTCGTGATAGATTTGTGCACCAGATGGTACTAGGCTTATCCCCTCCCGAACTCACACCTCAAAAACGTAGCGGAAGCAATGCATAATGATTTTTTCACCCACTGGGTTTACCCAGAGGTAATCATCTCCGATAATGGACCGCAGTTCAGGGTAAAACGATGGCGCGAACTCAGCACCAATTGGTGGGTAGTACACGGCAGTGCACNAGCACAACGGCAGTGCACTATCCCTGCATGAAGGAACCAAGATTTCAAAATGCAGTTCCGACTTCGGGTGAGGGATGACAACACTACCTGGGCCACCCATGTCCCTGAGATACTGTTCTGCAAGAGAAACGAAATAACGAAGCCACGGGCCACTCGCCCACATTATTACTATACAGAGACAGACACAGTCTGGCGCAACCCAGGGAATATGCATACGCACAAACAACCACGAATTCAGGACACTCAGAAACAAAGATGCGCAAAGGATACCACCAGCCGAGGTTCAAAAATGCCAGGAAACGACAGGAACGGTACATCCAACAGTGGCTGCAACAAACCAGACAGCCCCCGAAAGAGCTGCAAATTGCAAGGTATGTGTACATGTGAGAACACCAGCAGTCAGCCGCCCACGCAATTTCTGTGCATTGTTTGCGCCCCGCTGCAGTGGACCCCCCGCAGTGGTATGAAGGTAGGGAAAGACCGATTACATCATCCATATTGATGCGCGAAGGCAAGATAAACGCCATCGTGACTACCTAAAAGTCGCGCCGGAGGCGCCGACACCAGGCGCCACGGCACCCCAAGGTAACACCAGACAGAGGCAACTGACCGAAGTAATCCTGGCCGATACAGAATGCAAACACCGGCATCAGGCATGCGCGGACTACCAAGTTCACCAACACAGACGCCCTCAAGGAGCGCGCCCAATATGAAGACAGACCACTAGAAGCTGTGTCACCCAGCACCGCGACCTCCACGCCCTCTTTGGCGTCGATGTCAGCCTCAGGGTTANCAGACCACTAGAAGCTGTGTCACCCAGCACCGCGACCTCCACGCCCTCTTTGGCGTCGATGTCAGCCTCAGGGTTCCCGCAACAACAGCAGTAACAGCGACAGCGTATCGATGGTGGCACGGCCACCAACATGCCGAGCAAGTGTGCAAACAGCCGACCGACTCCATTGAATCAGTAAGATCTCACCTGCCAAAAGTTAGTTGAACCCACACCAGTTGGAATGCAACCCTCCTTCAGCAGGGCGATCCAGCCCTGTACAGTTCATCTTGCCGAGACAGCTGTACCTGTGGCCCAAACGCAGCTCAATGCCCTGCTGCACAATTCGGCCTTGAACCGCCACTGCTCACCATGACAGCTGCTTTCCAGAGGGGATGACATTTGACGTGGACAACTCCTGCAAGGTCTGGCACTGCTACTGTCATCACTTCATCGGCCCACAGTCGCTGCATCAGTGCGCCCTGCGGAACATGCACGTCGTACGTCCTGATGCGTGTCCGCATCGTTCATCGAGTGATACATCAAGTGCTTGTGGTATCCCTAGAGATACCTGCGTAATTAGGATAGGAATAAAGTGTTAAATTGAGTAGTAAATAGCNCAAGTGCTTGTGGTATCCCTAGAGATACCTGCGTAATTAGGATAGGAATAAAGTGTTAAATTGAGTAGTAAATAGCCTTAGAATTATCGCCTATGGATAAATTTTCATTAAATTCGCCCTCGGGGGATTGCGAAGTAATCGCAGAATAAATGCATGCCACGTACGTATCTACTGAGTTGTAGAGTAGCAAGGCTTAGGTATTTGAAGTGTTCTATATAATTTTCTGTGAGCAATTGAGTATCTAAACAAGCCAACTAGTGACGTGGGTAATAGTTAGTCTTTCTTTTGAACTGACCGTTCATTTNAGCAATTGAGTATCTAAACAAGCCAACTAGTGACGTGGGTAATAGTTAGTCTTTCTTTTGAACTGACCGTTCATTTCTAGAGTGCCTGATACTTCAAAGACCTAAATTTTCCATGTGCTCTTCAAGGTACCACTTTATCATGTTTTGCATTGAAATTAGTTCTTAATTAAGAACTCTAAACTCTCAACAGGATTAAGAAAACAAGCTAAGAATGTTTCAGTTTTTTTATGTGTATATGTTTCAAGTTCAATGTTAATGAGGTCAGTTAATTGAATTTCCTCGCTGAGTGGAGCGTGCTCTCGGCAAGGACGTCGCTCGTGCCATCTCCCGCAGTCTGATTCCACGGGTCTTGGGTGCTGCATATGTGTCGCACCGGGGAACTTTCATACTTTGTTCTGGACACTTAACTGCAATAGATTAATGTAATTTACTGGATCTTTTATTTAATTTTTCAACAGCCTGCTGGCGTTCGCAGCACCCCTCCATCAGCTCAATTTACCGACCCTGTAAGTTTAATTACTCTTGTAAGTTCTCGAGCCATTCTTGGCCTTTTTGTATAGTTAGGTCCGCTTTAATTTTCATCGCATACATGTAACTTTGTATACTATTCGACAATACAATTTACTTGAGTTAACCGAAACATGAGAGTTCTCATTTTTGTGTTGTATCCCGGGCTCTGGACCTATCCAGTCATCGACGCCTCAAGGTCAAAAGGTAAAATTAAGGTGTGCTGTGGAGCCTGAATTCTTCGGCTATATATTAAGTTTTCCTGTAAATTTGTACAGTATGTATCAGGGGATACAGCCACATAGTCATTTGGTCCACAATCCGGAGAACTGTGATTTCGTGCCCTCCCAGTGAGCTGGCACCAATTATATTCAATATAGGAATATTGTGTAATATTCTGAATTTTCTTAACATATTCGGCGGATGATGTCCGCATAACTGTCCCCGACCGCTCGGGTGACGTTAAATTTGTAGTAAATCCGAAATTGTGTTTACCGCAAGGCACCATTATTGGCCGCACGGACAATTGGTCGTAATGTCGTAGCAACTCGCGCCACGAGATACGATTTAACGCACCACCAAGTGGCATCAACTGGCCTGTACGCCGCAGCTGAAGTCCCCTAAGTGCGCAACATTTTTATATACATATCGCCTAACTTCATTTCATTAAAAACTACAGTCAGGGGTGGGTTTTATTGTTTTAAGAGCAATCAAGCATGGCAACTCACAGTCCTTTGCCCAGGTGGCATCGTCCATCCCTTCAGGAGACAGCCACCTGGAAACGCTAGCCAGTGAAAAACAAACACGTCAAAGGAAATGTAATACAATCACTTTTCACAAAAAAGTGCAATAGTGTATTCAATTGGTATAAAGGTAGGCCGCCTATATAGGCCTCCATCATAATAACATTTAATTTAGTGCAGTGACACTCCCCATCAACGTCACATCAACAACCTTAACATAAATGTGTTAATCAACAGTGGTGTCGCCAATGTGTTTAATTTAATTTGTATAATTTTTCACCATTGCAATAATGTTACATTGTGCTTATGTCATGTTTTACCACTTGGCATTTGACGCCGGTTCACGCCACTTGTGAAGGAAGCCGACGCCACTCGTTCAGTTCGTCTCAGCACCAGAGCCCGGTCGATAGAGTGGTCTTCTGCTCCACTAGTACCCTTGGTACCGTAATTTAGGCTATCACTTCATTGCAATAATAACTTTAGTTACCAGAAAATTTGATTTCTTTCTTTTCTCTACCGAGGGGAGTACCCCCTGTACTCTCACCAGAGAGCTTAACACTACCGCGTATCCTCATAACACCACCTTGACTTAGGTAATTTTCATGCATAGGTCACCGGTAGGCCATAAGTGAATGGCCCGTTTCTTTTAATATTCACATGTCCACTTCTTGAACATGTAATCAAGTATGTGAGTAAAGAGCTTTACAAAATTCAGTGAGTTTTTATTCATTGTCCTCCAGGAGACACATGGTAGTACACTCTTTGTAGTACCACCCACAGTCTTTCTAGTATAAATCAAGCATACGAGACGGCCTACAGTCTTGTCATAAGGCCAATGTGTGTACGTAGTGTAAGATTATGTGCGTGAAAACTTCATCTTCAATTTGATGGAGGCATCCATGACCCCCTAACCGGTGGACCGAACGACACACATCATTAACATTCCGCTGAGTTATGGAGCCAGGCTATTCTACACTCCAACAGTCCTGGCTCACCTCGACCATGTCAGTGTTTTCAGTGAAATGTGTGTTTAATTGGCACGTGGAGTGGCCTTACATCTCCGTTTTTAGCTAACTTCATACTAACATATATCTTCCCTTCACAACGGGCACCCTTGTCAGTACTGGACCGACCACGACTGCCGACGGCTAGCAGTGTATCTTACCGCAATTAATATCCCTGAAATTGAGACACACAGGATCGGGAGAACAGCCTAGCCACTTGGATGTCTCGGCCACGACCCACAACAGCAGAGCAGCTGGTAAGAAATCAACAAGACATCTCTGGTGAGTTTTTCCCACCAGAACTTTGCACGAGTAACAGTGGAGCAGCGACAGCCATGTCATTCTCAAATCCCGACCTAACATCACAGTGATACATTGCGAAACGCCCAAAGAGCAAAAGGTATATTGAGGTAGAGGTTATCCAGGGCTGGTTGAGTGTTAGATTGCCCGGCGCCATAACCCAGTGGAGTTTTAATAATGATGGTCGTTTAGTCGACGGCTCAGGGGGCCCTGGATGTCCTCAGTGAGTTTGTTGATGATGTTATGTACTTACTGTTGCACTATTTATATTTTATGACTATACTGGAGGCTGCCTCGTAAGCCTGAAATATACTATGGAATTGTGGGTGATACTACAAAGGGTGTAGTAACCTACAATTAATTGACACAGACTGAATTTTGTAAAGATGTTGATTTTCTGTGCTTAACTACATATGAATAATGCAACAAAACGGATCAAGAACATAGGGCCTACCGGTGTGAAATAAACGTGGTATTATGTTGATATGCGGCAGCATTAACCTCTCTGGTGAGAGTGCGGGTGACTGACCCCTCAGTACAGTTTAAATATAAATCAAATCTTCCAGTTAATAAATGTTAATATTGCAGTGAAATAATTACAGTCTCAATGATGGTACCAAGAGTCTCGCGTAGCGGGCGTCAAACGCCGCTAGTTTGGTCCGAGTGTTCAGACGAACTTGCNCAATGATGGTACCAAGAGTCTCGCGTAGCGGGCGTCAAACGCCGCTAGTTTGGTCCGAGTGTTCAGACGAACTTGCCGAGTGACCCCGGTTTCTGTCATGACTGACAAGAATCGAAGTCAAACGGTGAATGATGAAACGTAATATGAACACTATGTGATATGATTGCAATGGTGAAAAATTGTATAAGTTAGAGGAACACTTTGTTCCACCCTCGTTTATTAACAAATGTCTGTTAAAATTGAAGTTGTGAGATTTACGAGGCGTGTCACCACATAATTACGTGTTACAAGCATGGAGGCCTCTATAGGCAATCTCCCTTTTTGAAAATATAATTTATCTTTTATGATTACACACTATATACATTATTATGTTTCTCGTAGTAAGTGTCTGAATTTCACTACCTGTGACGTGTCTGAATTTCACTGGCTAGTGTTGCCAGGTGGCTGTCTCCTAAAGGTATGGATAGGTCCACTTGGGTAAAGTGGTATGGAATGCCATGCTCGATTGCTGTTAACACAATAAACCCCNTAAAGGTATGGATAGGTCCACTTGGGTAAAGTGGTATGGAATGCCATGCTCGATTGCTGTTAACACAATAAACCCCCTTCCCCTCAGACTGTAGCTGACTGCTGGCACATGGGGGGATTAATCTCTTCAGCTTCGGTCTACAAGCCAGTTCGATGCCACTTGGTGGTGCGTCATGTCGTTGCGAGGTGCTACGAAGGAACGACGAATTGCCAATGCACCTAATGACTATGGTTTTGGGGTAAACACTGATTCTGATCGTCTACCCATTTAATAAAAGACTTACCTCATGTAATAAATGAGTAGGGCGGTTTCTTGAGTTACGTCATCCTTGTCTGCAAGAAGGTGCACATTCCAGTCTTGTTATCCTGGACTACGCACTCTTGGCCTGATATAGTTGGTGTGGCCCGATGTAGCGGGTGTAGTTGTTGTAATTGCGGTAGTTAGAGTAGATATTGGTGCTCGTGGACTCGTGGTTCGCGTTAGGTGGGTAGAAGGAAAGTTAGGATAACTCATTTTAGATGTGAAGACGAGATGGAATTCGACCTATTACACGATCGNAGGTGGGTAGAAGGAAAGTTAGGATAACTCATTTTAGATGTGAAGACGAGATGGAATTCGACCTATTACACGATCGCAAGGTACATTGAAATGACTGATTTAATTTTTCCCATTATAATAAAAGACCCAAAAGCACCACTTGTCAGTGGTTCTCGGAAATGGATAACATTAAAGAACTCGTGGAACTTCTTAAACCTCTTGAGTGTATGACATTGGAAGTTTCTGGAGGGCAGTACGTAAAAATTTCAAACAATGTTCCCCTCATCAGATGCTGTCTGAGCAAAATTAAATCAGTGGCCCTAACAAGGAAAACATTAAAGCAGCCCAGACAACCCTTTTTTTAGCACAATCATGCCATCAGAGCATTTGTAAATAAAATGAATGCAAGGTTCAAAAATTTAAGTTTTACGAACTCTGTGGATTTTGGAGCTGCTATGTCCCATTTGAAATGTGTGATAAACGCATCAAAATCCTCCAGTGATTGTTGATGGGCTGCAGCATGTATGCGGAGAAGGTGGTTGCCCCCTCCACTAACTGTGCATGCCTGGTTGTGCTGATGGCATGACCACTTAAGGTGGCAGGGAGGGGTGGAGTTCTCCTCCTCTGCCATCCTATTTTAGTTGCTGCTGCTGTGGGCACGTGGACACCTTCATGTCTGGGGTGATGGTGAGGGGAAAGGAATGTGCCTTGCAGTCAATCTGTTTAGGCCTGATACACTCCCCCCCATTGCTGTGCTGGGCATCCCACAATGCGGTGTCAGCCTTTTAGTGACGCCTCAAAGGCATCGCGGCGCAGCTGGGTATGGAGCTTACGTGTGGGGAGGTCTCCCACCCACAGGTATCCTCGGTAGCTCGCTATAGCAGACGTCTTCTGAGTTGGGCGAAGCTGACCTGGTCGGGTCTGCAAGTGGTGCTGCTGCTGTGTTTGTGTTGTTTGGTGGGGGCGAATCTCCACTGGGCTCCCCAGTTTCAACTGTGTCCCTTATGGGCGTCAAGACGCTGGTCANTTGTTTGGTGGGGGCGAATCTCCACTGGGCTCCCCAGTTTCAACTGTGTCCCTTATGGGCGTCAAGACGCTGGTCATCACAGGTGCAAAGAAACGTAGTGTTGGTACTGGATGTTCCCGATTCGTTGCTTGGGGCAGCTAGTGTAGTTGCTCTGTGGTTACTTTGGACACTCTCTTGTCCAGGTGNGTTGGGCGAAGCTGACCTGGTCGGGTCTGCAAGTGGTGCTGCTGCTGTGTTTGTGTTGTTTGGTGGGGGCGAATCTCCACTGGGCTCCCCAGTTTCAACTGTGTCCCTTATGGGCGTCAAGACGCTGGTCGTCACAGGTGCAAAGAAACGTAGTGTTGGTACTGGATGTTCCCGATTGGTTGCTTGGGGCAGCTAGTGTAGTTGCTCTGTGGTTACTTTGGACACTCTCTTGTCCGGGCGGCATCTGGCACCTCGGCGCTGGCCTCTTCTATGGCCAAGCAGATGTCGTCATGTTGAATGACGACTTTCCTCCTGCTGCTTACCTTTTCCAGGTAGGTGGTGTACCCTAGCATTTCTATTTTGTGTTTAACCTGCTCCACTTCGGGGCAAATCCTGCACAATAATTTTTCCAGCTGCTGGAGACCTGATGTTTGTGGACATACACCAGTTGCCCAGGTGTTAACTTTCATGACGAGCGCGTGGTAGATGGCATCCACCTCGCTATTTAGTGGGTTGGTGTTGGCAGGCAGCCGTAGGTCGGCCTCACGGTGCTTTCACCAGGCTGTGCTTTCCTCAGCTGTGCCTGCGCTCTCTCTATGCCATTCAACGAACTCTCCAGGCAGCAGTAGTTATTGGCCTTGTAGGATTGCAGCCAGTTATCGGCTCATGAGTGCATGCATAATTAATTAGACACATGTTTCTTAACTCCAGCAGTGGAACGCTTGAACTCTTAACTGCACATGCCAAAATTGATATAGCAAATTAATGTAAATTTAAATATTCATTAAAATACTTTTTAATGAAGGCAAAGATATGCTCTGTGTTTTCTAAAGTGTTCTGTGTGTACGTATTATTTTCAGGCAACAGCAAAGACTTTTATCAAAAATATTGCTATCAAAATTTTGCCACATAATTTTTATCAGTTTTGTGCATGTTAATGTAAACCTTAAATCGAGATTCATAATGTGCAATGTATTTCCCAATAATATATGTTTCATTTCATCCATCTCATTTTTGTAAAGGATTATTCTATTTTTGCGGGTGCTGGTGAACTCCAGTTACCTGTACCATTCCACCCCCGCATTAGTCTGAGAGTTGCGGTCATCAGGGCAGGTCGCATCACATGGCTTGGGGGTGAATCAACTTTTGAACTCTAGTCGGATAACTGCAATAGACTTAAAGTAATTTTGGTACCTTTTTATTAGCTTTATCATGCACCCCCGAGTATGTGTCCCTTTCTGAGAAGACTCACAAACCCTCTGGCATAATCCACCACCTAATTAATTTGTCGTGTCCGCCGACCCTGTTGTGTTCAGCTTGGGCCAGTTTAGGGCCTCGTGCCACATGCCTACTGTGCCATATCACATATCGCCCTGTACTTAAAACTGCTACCAACACCAACCACCACAATCAACTGCCTTTTGTGGAAGGGGCTATAAAACCCCTGCCACACTGTAAATTTTTTCGTTTTTAACTTTATTTGACAATAACATTTGAAGACAAACTATGGCCATCAAATTTTTCCTTCCAACAAATTGTATCCAATTATTTCTTCATCTGTTTGAAAATGAGCCGCACTTTCAATTTTTTTTTTTTTACCGNTATTTCTTCATCTGTTTGAAAATGAGCCGCACTTTCAATTTTTTTTTTTTTTTTACTGGGAGACTGTTTTGATATATTATTTAATCTTAACAGGATAATCAAATACAACAACTTTATACAATATACGCTATCAGTTATTTTGAAATCTAATTTTCAATTACAGTGCTTTTCGATGGTGCCCATCAGATCACATGCGAAAATTAAATAGAAATATAATGTAAAATGCACAAAGATGTATTTCCTTAGAGGCCCTATCACACACTCAAATTTTTCCATCAAACTGATTAAATTAAGTTTAGTCAAATAAATTTGGACATTTATGACATCATCGAAACGTAATAAACTCCATATTTTTTGTCTGAGAACCTTGAATGCCTTGAGTTTCAATAAAATATTTGAAGATTTGATTATTTATAAAATTTATTTGAAGTTTGGCGGTGTCAGCCAATCACTATTGTTCACGACAAAAATGGACAACAAGGAACATTAAAATAACGAATAACTGATGGAAACGGAGCAGGTAATGAATATAATTAATTTATGTAGAAGCTGTGTGGGCATGACTGCTGGTTTAATAGTTTAAGTGAATATTGCATTTAATATTTCGAATAGAGGCATTAAATTTCATGTGCAGGAACATCTCTGATAAATAAATCATGAATAAGTGAAAATAAATTATAACACTCTAACGTTACCTGAGCGGTCAGGGATAGTAATGCGGACATTGTCCACCGACTATGTTAAGAATATTGTATAATATTCCTATTTCAAATATAATAGATGCCAGCTCACTGGATGAGCACGAAGTCACAGTTCTCAGGATCGTGGGCCGAACGACCACATGGCTGTATCCCCTGACACACACTATATAAATTTACAGGAAAACATAATATATAGCCAGGGTATTCAGGCTCCCCAGCACTGCTTAGTAGTACCTCATACATGAAGGATGCATCTTTGAGGCATCGATTACTTCCTGGATAGGGCCAGGACACGAAATACAACCCTAAATGAGAACTCACAAGTTTCGGTTAACTCAAGTAAATTGTATTGCCGAATAGTGTATACAGTTACATTTATACAATGCAAATTAAAGCGGATCTGTCTCACAAGGCCTCCCGGTGGTCGTTACTGTACAAAAAGGCCAAGAATCGCGCAAAAACTTACAAGATAAATTAAACCTCCGGGGTCTGTAAATTGAGTTGAAGGAGGGGTGCTGCGTACGTGGGGACGACTGTTGGTAAACTAAATAAAAGTTCCAGTAAATTTTGTAAATCTATTGCAGCTATGTGTTGAGAACAAAGTATGAAAGCCCTTTGCGGCGCGACACACATGCAGCACCCAAGACCTGTGGAATAAGACTGCCGGAGATGGCGAAAGCGATAGGCCTCCTTGGCGAGAGCTCGCTACACTCAGGGAGATAATTTAATTAACTGATCTCATTTATATTGAACTTGAAACATGTACACGTAAAACACTGAAACGTTCTGAGTGAGTTTTCTTAATCCTGTAGAGAGTTTAGAGTTCTTAATGAAGAACTAATTTCAATGCAAAACATGATAATGTGGTACCTTGAAGTGCACATGGAAAATTTAGGTCTGTTAAGTTTTGGGTAGTCTACGCCTGGAATGGTCAGGTTGAAAAAAAGACTAATTATTTCCTACGTAACTAATTAGCTTGATTATACACACAATTGCACTTGGAAAATTATAAAGAACACTTCAAATAGCCTAGTCTTGCTACTTTATACTTCATTAAATACGTGCGTGGCGGGCATTTATTCTGAGATTACTTCGCTATACCCTAAGGGCGAATTTCACCAACATTTGACATTTGTACCGATTTTGTCGTTTGGTACTAGGTACCAGACTTTTTTTCATCATGGTATTCTAATTACAAGTTTTTTTGTTGATCACAGAATTTTACTTAAATTTACTGCCTAATAGTACTTTACGTTATATTGTACTAGTAGTTTGTAGCGAGACACAGTATTTATTTATGTATTCTGCTGTCTCCGGCTAAATATGTTTAAAGTGATTTAAAATTTATATTTATATATAAAGTGTGGTTAAGGAAAATGTGCCCCTGAAAATAATTAAGAGATAGGTCTATTAAATCTAACTAATAGTATTCCAAAATACCAATTAAAAGTTTTAAATTGATTAATAATTACGCTTATTTTATTTGGCACTTATAATAAGTATAATGTAAATAGAATAACATGATAAAGGATCGGTGGGGGGAGAGAGTAGTAGAATTTTATGGAGAATACCTTAATTTTACAGTAGGTGGTTCTAGAATTTATTTTTCCTCATCTGATAAGACAGAGATTTAATTATTTTTGAGTGGTGATATTTTCAATATGTAGGTATTAAATCATGTTTTCATTTCGGAAGGCAGCAATTTTAAAGTAGTTAACCGCGAAATCGATCTGGTATTTATATAATTATATAATCAATTTATACTCAGCATGTGAAGTTTAATTATTTTCCTGAAATAAATAAGTGCTAATACATTTTTTGTTTTTTAGTACAATGTTTCAGAGTTGGCAATTTTCGCCGTTAAAAATAAATGAAACAAGAAATAAAGTTGAAAATTCAAATTCGAACATTGAAGTAAATGTAGCACGTTGCGAATTTCCAAATATCGTGTTTGGCATTACAATTTTTTGTTCGTATTGTTGAAATGGAACATCAGAATAAAGGTGAATAACTTTTCAGCCGCCTTGAAGTCCGATCTTGCTGCAAATTCTATGATAGTGAATTCTAAGATGTATTGTTCCTTCCTTTTTTATTATGACTAGTGTTGAGTATGGAATGCATCTTTGCTTGTCCTGTCTTACTTGTTGAGATAGAATGATTTTTAAATTAAAAGGATATATTCCTGCTTGATTGTTGTGAACTCAGCATGGGAAAATGTTATTACATAGCCTGATCTGATTAATCGTCTTCCTGTCAGTACGTTTTCTTATCACTTGTGAAAATTATGGTTTTGAATATGACGTCACCTTTTTTTTTGTGGAATGTTCCTCATAGTGACATATATTTGAAAATACAGGGATTTTTTTTTTATCATTAAGGGTGAGAGTATTAATTGTCTACATTGGTTTTGGTGTTACTTTCCAAGTTCATCAAAGCCTATTACCTGTGCTGCTACAAGTGTTCTGTTTTGTTAACAGTGTGTAATTAGTCATTTGTGAGGCACTACAGAATCCCATGTNCCTGTGCTGCTACAAGTGTTCTGTTTTGTTAACAGTGTGTAATTAGTCATTTGTGAGGCACTACAGAATCCCATGTTTATAGTGAACATTTGAGATGTGCCAAAATTATTAGGTTATTTAAAGCTGAGGTTTAATTAGCCACTCAAGAAATGGTATCCTTGTAAGTAATAATTTTGTTGTTAACTATTTCTACCAAACAATTATTGGTACTATTGTACCGTATGATATGGAAAAGTAAAAGGAAAACATGGGACACTTAATACCTAAACCGAATATTAAGGGAGATATAAGCCCTTAAAAATCAAGATTTTTTAAACAGTATTTTTGGAAAATATTGGAAACAAAGTAAAAAGAAATTAAAACTCTCCAAACATTTCTTTATGTTATTGAGACCTTTAACATAAGAGAACCCTCATTAATACTGCCCTTCGTAATGAAAATAACAGGGGTGGCCACCCTTGTATTGCATACAACTTTCTTACCATTAAGAATTATGAACATTTGATGCTTGTGTATTGAGAAGTACGACCTACTGAATAAAAATGGCCCTCTTGTTACAATGGCCAAAGACCCATTGTTTTCGTTAAAAATGCACACACACCTTCATGTGCTTGGTATTGTATCGCTGCAGCAGTTGGTAATTTTCTACTTGAGGGGCTTTCCTGAAAATAAGAAAAAAAACTCCAGAAAGTGGTATATTTCGACTCTACTAATAACGTAGAACACGAATATATTGGGGGCATGGCTTTAAAATAAGTACAACATATTTTTAAAAATTGAACAAGTTTGTGAGGTGACTGTTTCTGACAGTTTGTTTACGTTTTGAACGAAACGTTTTATGCCAACAAAAGTTG
>NQII01000019.1:1275262-1313987 GCA_002778355.1 Clitarchus hookeri
ATATATAGACACACACACAAATTTTTTTGCATGAATTAAAGGGCCAAATTCAGACACTACTACTCCGTTATTAAGCCTGAAGCAACTTACGCTAGCGAAACACTATTCAAGTTGAACACCAAATCAACAGATAAACTACAGAAGGCAGACAAGAATCATCAGAACAATCATCAACAAAAAATATCAAATAGGACAATGGAGATTGTTGCCTAATGAAGTGGTATACCGGGAAAGTGAGTCAATAATAGACACAATGCGAAAAGGTGAGTTGCCTTTTCCTGCCACATCACAAGATTGCAGGAAACCAGGCTAATGAAACAGCTATTCATCTGCTTTTGGAAAAATAAAACCAAAAACAATTGGTTCAAAGAAGTTCAGGATGATTTAGGAGAGTTGGGTATAACAATGCAACAAGTTGAAAACAGTGGAGAGAAGATTATGAGGAACAGAGACACAAGGCTTAAATTAAAAACATTTGAACAAAAACAATACACCATAACTGACAAAAAAAACGGGCTGCCATGTCGGAAAGAATGAAAAAGTTTTGGTAGCAGAAGAGGAAGCTGAAAGCAAAATCTCTAGCCAATACTCTGAAGACTTAAGTGTATATGGACTGATTCAAGTGCTCCAATGTGGGCGTAAAAAAATATATAATAATAATATAAAGAGCATTTGTAGATTCAGTAAACTGCAAAATATGATTTTATGTNATAATATAAAGAGCATTTGTAGATTCAGTAAACTGCAAAATATGATTTTATGTAAAAAAAAACATTTGTAAACTGAAAATATACTAAAATATGTCTTGTTTACATTATAGCTGAACTACATTAAGAAGACATTGTAACATACTATGAACATGAAAAAAGATATCTGGCACTAAGCATAAAGGTGCATTTTACTCAGTCCCTCTCTGAATCTCCATCTGGCAGTGGATTACAATCGNATATCTGGCACTAAGCATAAAGGTGCATTTTACTCAGTCCCTCTCTGAATCTCCATCTGGCAGTGGATTACAATCGTATACTTCATTGGAGCTTCTGATGCCTTTAAAGATTATGGTGGCAGATGAATGGGATGCTGCATGTGCTGTGTGCAAAAAAATATCTTTGATGGGGACAAGGATAATATTGTTAAGGTTTATGTATGAAGTGGTATCCCAGTTGGGTATATGTAAATAGTCATGTATATGATGTTGGAGGAAACTAATTTTGTATTTGGCAGGATAAACCGTGAGCTATGCTCTGATTCCAATTACAGATCTCGGGAGTCGGTTATTATTTGTAAGAGACAAAGCTATTGTTCATCTCGTGTGTGTTCTTGTTGTGGTTAAAGTTCGTTAAATAAAACTTACATTTCTCGATCTGCTGCGTGTTCTTTGTGTTAATAATTCAACAGGTTATGGGCCCAGATGCACCAGTAACTCACACAAGTAAAAGTAAAACATCTTTCAAGTAAAAAACATCGAAATGGGTGAGTACGAACATTTTATCAACAACACCGAGAAGTTGACCGATTGTGCATCATTTCCTCTCTGGAAGTTCGAGATAAACATCTTATTTGAATCAAAAGGCCTCATTGATATTGTTGAAGGTAAAAATAAGCTACAAGACGTTGCAAATGACAAAACGAAACAAGAGTGGAAACAGAAAGATGCCAAAGCCCGTCAGGCCATTGTAGGTACTTTGGACAAGAAACATCGATCCCATCTTCTTTCTTGTTCTACGTCTCATGAAATGTACACTAAAATATGTAATATATTTGAACGTGACACAGAACATCAGAAAAACGCTACATACGAACAATTTTTTGCCTATAAATTTGATAGCAGTAAGGACATGGCAGTAAACTTAAGTAACCTAGAATATATTCGTTTTCGTCTCAATTCCCTTTCAAAAGACAAAATTGACGACGAAATGTTAATGGCTAAGATAATGTCGTGTCTTCCTTCAAATTATGACACGTTCATAACATCGTGGAATTCGACCCCTAAAACTGAAAAAACTCTTGAAAATCTGACTGCAAGACTTCTAAATAAAGAATCACGAAAACCAGAGAGTAACGCAGCAGCCCCCGCTGCTTTCTACGGTGGAACAAAACGCTCTACTCGTCCTTGGCGAAATTTCAACAAAAGAAAAAACCGCCAGGACGATTTTCCTTGTAAAAATGACTCTCGCTTTAATTATGGGTGTCAAATATGTAAAAAGAAAAATCATGAAACTAAAGATTGCTTCTTTCGTGATAAAAATCGCGGTAAAAATCATAACAAAAACCAAGCAGCATTTTTAGCTGAAGACAAGTCAAATTCAACCAAGCAGAATGTTACTACCTTTGTGGTCGACAGTGGCGCAAGCGTTCATATGATCAAAAATGATGAACTGCTGACCCAAAAGCGTCCTAATGACACAGAAATCACAGTTGCTAAGGGCAACAGCACAATTCGCGCTGTTAGTGCTGGAAAATTTGAAACCCCGGAATGCAAACTAAGCAACGTTCTGTATGTGCCAGATCTTTCTAAAAATCTCTCTCGGTCAATGCAATTACCAAAAGAGATGGTAAAGTTGTTTTTGAGGACAATAAAGTGGAAATTTATCAGGGTAAAGAACTTGTTTACACTGGAACCAAAAACGCTAGTGGACTCTTTGAAGTAAAAATGGGTTCTCAGCAAGAAGCCCTGATTGCCTCAAACAATAATAACGCTATGTGGCATAGAAAGCTCGGACACTTGGGACCAAAATACCTCAAGAAACTTGTGAAACTCTCACATGGTGTAAAACTGACAGATGCTGACCTAAAACCACTTGAATCTTGTGAAGTCTGCCTCAAGGCTAAAGCTTGCCGTAAACCCTTCGGTTTCAATCGTGCACGTGCAACGAAACCTCTAATGATACTTCACACAGATGTAGTAGGACCCCTGGAGACACCTACTTGGGACAACTACCGATACTTTGTGTCAGTCATGGATGACTGGTCACATTTCTCAGCAACGTTTCTCCTGGGGAGCTAAGATGAAGTAAAACAGATATTGAAAAATTACATCACAAAAATTGAAAACAAATGGTCCTCAAAAGTTGAAAAAATATGCCTTGACAATGGTGGAAAGCATGTTTCAAAGGATTTCAAGGAGTATTGCGACGAAAAGGGTATAGAGTTAAACTATACTCCACCGTATACACTTNGCATGTTTCAAAGGATTTCAAGGAGTATTGCGACGAAAAGGGTATAGAGTTAAACTATACTCCACCGTATACACTTCAGCTCAATTCTCATGCTGAGAGACTTGGCAGGACTTTAATGGACAAAACCAGAGCATTACTTTTCAATTCTGGAATGG
Source organism: Clitarchus hookeri (assembly GCA_002778355.1). Lineage (NCBI taxonomy): Eukaryota > Metazoa > Arthropoda > Insecta > Phasmatodea > Phasmatidae > Clitarchus > Clitarchus hookeri. Next base: position 1,278,597 of record NQII01000019.1, read on the forward strand.
AAAAGGACGTGGGGAGAAACCCTTCTGACGGCAACATACTTACAAAACCGCAGCCCTACAAAAGCGATAAAACTAACACCTGTGGAAGTTTGGTTCAATAAAAAACCTGACTTGTCTCAACTCCAAATCTTTGGATCAGTTGCATATTCCAAGGTACTCTCTCACACTAAGAAACTGGATCCGAAAGTGAAGAAATACATTCATGTGGGCTACACCAGCAACGCCTACAGATTGTGGAATCTGGAAAAACAACAAATTATTGCATCCAGAGATATCTACTTCACTAACCAAGACGTAATACAACCTGAAGAAATAAAAAAAAACAGTGAGTCTTGACTTTGATGAAGATAAAGACATCAGCTCCGCAAAAAACGATTCTCTTTCAGACAAAGACGATGACGAGGAGTATGAGGACGAAATATCTCAAAAAGAAGAGGAAACCGAAGTCACAACTGATACTCCAAATACATCAGATGCATCGTCAGTTCAAGAGACCGAAGATGGACAACAAGAAACCCAAAGGAGATAGAAGAGAACTAAGAAATAGCCAGACAAATTGAGCGATTATCACCTAAATCTGGACTCTTTAGAAGAACTCCAAGAAAGCGCTCTCTTGTCGTACAAAGAAGCTGTCTCGTGCAAAGAAAAACATTTTTGGCTTCAAGCTATTGAGGATGAGAAACAGTCCCTTGCAAAAAACGACACCTGGACTATCTTCAACCGGAAAGCTGCCGAAAAACAGAAAATTCTGACGAACAGATGGGTTTTTTGTATAAAAGACGATGACAAATACAAAGCCCGACTGGTCGCAAGGGGTTGTGAGCAAACACTTGGCTACAACGAAGAGACCTACAGCCCTGTTGTAAGCAGTGATGCTTTGTGATTCATTCAAGCTTTGATCGCTCGAGAAAACCATCATATCACAAAAATCGACATAAAATCAGCATTCCTATACGGAAAAAATCTTAATCGTGTATACATGTAGATACCAGAAGGCTGGCAAAAACCTAAAAATAAAATTATCGACTGGAAAAAGCCCTCTAAGATGTGATATTCGTGTGAAATAATTTTTCTTATCTACAAATTTTTTAAATATTGTGATTACAAAATTAAGAGGGTTGTGTTGGAGGAAACTAATTTTGCATTTGGCGGTATAAACCGCGAGCTATGCTCTGATTGGTTAATGTCTAGAGCCCTCAGCCAATAATAAAACATTCTCTGTTAGCTATTGTTTATCTTGTGTGTTGTTGTTGTGGTTAAAGTTCGTTAAATAAAACTTACATTTCTCGATCTGCCNGTTAGCTATTGTTTATCTTGTGTGTTGTTGTTGTGGTTAAAGTTCGTTAAATAAAACTTACATTTCTCGATCTGCCGCGTGTTCTTTGTGTTAGTAATTCAACAATGTAAAGTGACTTATCCAGATGTTGTAGACAATGAAGGGTTACAGACGATAATTAGGTATAATTTTACTCATCAAAATTGTAAGCCTGAAATTGTAACTTCATAATTTAGCTCTAAATAATTTAAATAGATTTAAAATTGTTTTAAGTGGTTCTGATTGGTTGAAATTATTGACTATGGATATCAAACAGTTTTAGTATATTTTTTAAAATGATTTTAACAATTTTTGATGAATGTTGTCCAGAGGTTACAATAAGGAATGGAAAATATATATATAAGAATAATATATTGTTTAACATCCTTGGTATAGTGAAGAACGTGCAAAATTGAAGGACAGAGTTATGATATACTGTACAGTCTATCTTGTAACCAAAAGTGGATTTCGTATAATGTTTATAAAGATTATAGAAGCAATAAATGAAGGGAAAGTTGCCTTCAGTATGAATATTGAATTCTCTAGTAATAAGTACAAAGTTGCATGGAAATTTATAAAAATGGCGTTACAGAAGGAGGAAGATGTCACTTTGAAAAAATATGCTCAGGGTTTTAATATCTTTTTCTCGAGTCTAAAGATAAATCTAAAAATTTAATTCCTTTATCTTTAAGAACTTGTCNTCAGGGTTTTAATATCTTTTTCTCGAGTCTAAAGATAAATCTAAAAATTTAATTCCTTTATCTTTAAGAACTTGTCAAGATTTCTTACAGCAGATGAAGACACCAAGTACAAGTTTTAAATGGAAATATATAAAGGGAAGAAATACTTAAAGCAGTGTCCGGTATGAATATGTTCAAAAGTATGGGTTATCAATCAGTGTTATTAAGTATGTAAAATATGTAATTTTGTTGCCTCTAGATTTATGTATAAATCCTGGTTTAGATGAGGGCATCTTTCCAAATTCCCAAAAAAATAGCCAGGACGATCCCCATTTTTGAGAGTAAAGGAGTAGGTGTCCAGATGGAAAATTATTGACCCTTCTCTTTAGTTTCTACGATAGGTAATTTTTTTGTAGTTCTTGTAAACTCACAAATTTATATACATTTTTTGAATTATGAGTAACATTTTTTGTAATTAATCATTTTGATTTCGTAACAGTATATCCACTACTGATGCTCTAGTAAGTTTGCTATTGGAATCTACTGTTTGGAGATGGNATTTTGATTTCGTAACAGTATATCCACTACTGATGCTCTAGTAAGTTTGCTATTGGAATCTACTGTTTGGAGATGGAAAAACAGTTTAGCTGAGATTTTACACGTCTGAATTGCTGATGAGTTCCTTGCCATAAAGCACCTCGCAGACTTCTATCCAGGCTTGGTTTTTTCCCAAAAATTGGTAATTTTGAAACTTCTCAAACCAACACTTTGCATCCATTGCCGACTATAAAATGTGAATGTACTGAAAACTACAGCAATCCTCAAAACTTGCTCCACACACACATTTATCTAACACTCGTGTGTCCAGCAACACTGCCAACAATACATTCTTACGCTGTGCGCTGAATGGAAAACTTGCATTGTAGAACTATGAAAATATTTCCTCCTAGGCATTAGGCACATATTGTGTGTAATACAAATTAGGCAGGAACGCCTGTGTACCACGCTTTATCAAATCAGTGTAGTTGTGTGCTGCTTCTTGCGGTACATTGAACTGGATGTGTGTGTTGCCTGCAGCTCTGTGATGCCGCTGTGTCCATGGGTTTTAGGTGTCCCTTTGTATTCTCAAACCATTTAGGCATAAATACATTGGTGCATGCTATATTTTAATGTTTAAAATTAATTAAATATTGCAAATTACATTTATTAATACAATACAAGTTGTGTAATATGTATTTTAAAAATTTAAATTTTTTTATTTTCTGTTNTGCAAATTACATTTATTAATACAATACAAGTTGTGTAATATGTATTTTAAAAATTTAAATTTTTTTATTTTCTGTTATTTTACAAAGATTTTCCAATATCTTGTCCACTTCAAATGACCTTTAAATTTCTACACTTTCAAATCTGTTTATGTTAATTAAAGGGCTAATTAATCACTTGAACTATACAAAAACATAATTTGAAATCTATTTTCTTATATTATTTACAAAATAAATCTTGTACAATTTTGTACCAGAAAAATGGTCTTATTTTTGGCACGTGGCTACAATTGCTATAAGTCAAAGATGTTAAGAGCCGTCCAAATCTTTTCTCTCTCACTCACTCACTCACTCACTCACTCACTCACTATAAGTCACAAGTGTTCATAAAAAATAGGTTAACCTAATTGGTGATGTTTTTGTGTTACAATGTAATACAAAACATGTGTTCTGTAATGGATGTTNAAAAAATAGGTTAACCTAATTGGTGATGTTTTTGTGTTACAATGTAATACAAAACATGTGTTCTGTAATGGATGTTGTGACAGTGTGCATGAACTTCTCAATTATTCAAGATTGTCTTATGAATGTACTTGGAACTGAGCTGACCTCCCTACACACGATTTGGGCTCAAACAGGCATTTGTAACTTTAGAGAACATGTCACTTAACCATAATGATTCAGAGCTGTAACCATTTTTACCATGCACCATTGGCCTTAATCACTTTCATTTTCATGATGAATCTCTGAAAACCCCGNAGAGCTGTAACCATTTTTACCATGCACCATTGGCCTTAATCACTTTCATTTTCATGATGAATCTCTGAAAACCCCAATGTTAAGTCGCCCAAACCTCTCTGCCCCCTCCCACCTCTTCTCCATTTTCATGAATACTACCCCTCCTCTTCCTTTCACTTGCCTCTTTAACCTTCCTGAATGATTTAAACTATGACTTTCCTACTAGACATGTGCCTGATCCTTATTGACCAGTGCCATTTCAGTGATATCTGTACCTTCTGCACCTCCCAAGTCTTCTTTTTTGCTTCTTTTTGCACTACATTTTGTGTTCCGTCGTCAAATGGCAACATGTGAAAGCGCTCCCTGCCTGAATCTGCTTGNAGAGCTCTAACCATTTTTACCATGCACCATTGGCCTTAATCACTTTCATTTTCATGATGAATCTCTGAAAACCCCGATGTTAAGTCGCCCAAACCTCTCTGCCCCCTCCCACCTCTTCTCCATTTTCATGAATACTACCCCTCCTCTTCCTTTCACTTGCCTCTTTAACTTTCCTGAATGATTTAAACTATGACTTTCCTACTAGACCATGCCTGATCCTTATTGACCAGTGCCATTTCAGTGATATCTGTACCTTCTGCACCTCCCAAGTCTTCTTTTTTACTTCTTTTTGCACTACATTTTGTGTTCCGTCGTCAAATGGCAACATGTGAAAGCGCTCCCTGCCTGAATCTGCTTGTGTTTCTACATGAAAGTTAACTGGACTGCTTTTTGCGATCCCATTTTCTGGCCCATGCTTGAAATAACAATAAATATGTTTACAAATTAAACAGCGTTAGGCATAAATATAAAATATTTTTTTTATGGTGCCCGTAAAGAAACAGCCTTTAAATTACAAACATAGAATTTATAAAATTTATAACTACAATGAATTTTTTTTTTTTTTTTTTTACTGAACTGATGTCACTTGTCACTGGCAGGCATCACATGGCACCTGAAGCAGTACCAACTCCTCAGCTTACAATCCCAGCCTGGACTGAGCTTGACTGGAACTGAGAGAGGGAATCTCTGCATCTGTGTCGAGGTAATGGCAGCTGCTATTCATATGACCCAAAGTGTAACAAAAGTAAATTTAAATAAACTCTATTGTCATATTTATTTTGAAAAAGATAACTGTTGATCAATTTTTAAAAATATAATTAATTTGCAAATTTATGTGTACACCCTACATGCAGCTTTGAATTGGTCATAACAGTGAGACCCAGAAATGTCGTAATTCTCAAGGGCAGATTTTGTGTCTGTGCTTTGGAAATCATTGCATGGTTAGGATTGTTAATATTCATTGGGACACTGGAAAATGGCATTGATGCATGTGGGTTTTTTTTTGTGATAAAACCCTTAACAGAAGACCTTAAGAAAGGTTATAATTGACTAAAATTACACCAAATGATATCAATAAAATAGCAGCAGAAACATAACTAAGAAGTGCAAATGTCCATAGAGAAATACTATAACATTCATTCCTCCAGTTTCTTACTTAACGACATACTTGTTCAAGTAGCTAGGAAGTTTTTGTGTCCTCATACTTCTCCTGGGAGAAGTAGTCAACCTGTTTCTTGGTCTTATTTCTCCACATATTTCACAATCATTTTTGTCCATAAGAGACACCTGGCCACCTTCATTTACATGTAAATTGCTGGGCAGACAATCCAGCAATTCTAGTGTAAATTATGTTAATTAATGTTAATATATATGCATGAAAAGAATGCAACAGGGCTACTAATTGGGATAAAGTTGCTGCTATGGCACCCTCCGAAGCATCAGTTTCTCTGTTGAATGGACTTCTGGGTCAATGTATGTCACAAGAATCTTTTCAATGTCTGCCTTCAATTCTTCAAATGCAAGAATTGCTTCCTGTGAAAATGGAAATGAGCAAGCAAGAGGCAAAACCTTGGCAGAAAACTGTGGAATGAACAATAAATAACGAGAAAACATTCCTAATGTTCTCTTAAGTGATAACGTATCCTTTGGAGGTAACGTCTCTCTTAACGAGTAAAGACGATAATGGTCAGGTTTAATCATCTTATTAGCAATCAAATAACCCAAAAATTTGATTAACCTTATGGAAAATGAGTACTTCTCATTGTTTTATGTTACATTGTATTTTAGAGCAAAATCCATGAACATTCTTAGATTTTTGTCTCAACAGTACCTACACTCCATACCATAGGCTGCCTCTCGGTCCAATCAGCAAGTACACTTACAAGTGCCCCCCAATTAGAGATTACCTGCCCTCCTATTGGTGCGCTCAGAAGAGTGCCAGAATTATATACATACCGCCTGTTTTCCACCTCTGTGAACAATCACAGTAGACTGAGCAGAGTCCAGTGTCTAATGTCGTACTCGGCCACGCGTTGGGCTGTCACTTTTTCTCTCATAAATACTGTGGTTGTACTGAAAGAGTTTTTTTTTGTAGTGTATAGGTGTAATAATAAATTTAATTAATTTTCCTTAGGACAACACGTTGGATCACCACAAACAGTATGTCAACATAGTGTGTATAACAAAATTCCTACTTTAATTATACACAGTAGCAACTCTTAAGGGTGTAGTTATATGTCCAACTTAATTACTCAACTGTGTAGGACCTGCACTCGTGTAACACAACACAACTGTGCCTGTATATAACATTCACTTGTATACCAATATCTTCAACTAGAAGCAAATACAGCATAAGAATTTTCTTTTAGTTAATTAAATAAATTTAATGATTCTCAAACAAATTACCCTACTTGGTTCAACCTTGACCTAATACATATCAAAATTTCTTAAAAAGGATTAAGAGCCACTTTTACAAAATTACCAAAAAAATTGTGTTATCGAAATGAGATAGTTTCATATTGTACTGAACTAGGAAGTCCGCCCAAATAAATGACTGGTCTATAACCTTGTTAATCTTCTAATTCAAATAAGTTCTGTCCAGTGCTAGTATAAGCATGAGCAATTGGATATCTTAGGGCAGTGTAGGGTATTTAATACTGGCTTTGTGTCAGGACTCTCAAATAACATTCTTAAAACTTGACTGGAGAACACTTTCACATGTTCATACCAACATGATAACATGAACTCACCGTTTACATTAAACTTCAAAGATAAAATGTGTGTTTATAGTGATATATCCAGCAGATATGGCTTGTGGTTTATGTGAGATGGAAATATTGGTGTTTATACTATATGTTAAGCTGGTAGGGAATGTTTCTTGGTAAATTTAGTTGCAGACATATGTTTGGAGATAGTGGTTGAGGACCATCCTGATGTCACAAATACATTCATCAGTAAGATGATGATTTGCCAGTGAAGAAGCTAAAATTTTTGTGCTTGTGAAGAGTTTAATTTTTCTACAGGTCCCATTGGTTCATGGTGTGGGTATTGACAATTTGGTCGTAGTTTTGACTTGGCAATATTTAATTTATAGTTTTCAGAACCTGATTTTTGCTCTGCAGTTTTTCATAGTGTCCATACCAGTGACATTTGAAATATGAAATGACTGCAGGTACATTTGGTTTGACAAAGTAAAAACTGATTTAAAATAAGCACAGTAAAGTAGGCGTTGGTCTTATAATGGCTACCGATTTTTGGTAAGTTTATAGGTAAATCTGGTCTTTTATACTGATAGCTCACTTTTGCAATATGAACTTAAGAAAAATGGTTTCATTGGCATAAAAAATTTATTTTGAANTGATAGCTCACTTTTGCAATATGAACTTAAGAAAAATGGTTTCATTGGCATAAAAAATTTATTTTGAATCTAATAGTATTGTACATTCTCCCTTGTTTCTGAATTTGTGGAAGGGAAATAGTCCCTGTTGAGTTTTGCAGCTTGAGATAGTTACAGTATTTGTGAACATATTCATTTTATAGTTAACACAGGATCCTTTTAACTGAATGTGGCAGCTTTTCCTTTCTTGAGAAGATAGTAAAAGTACTGTTCATTAGAAGTTTAATAAGAGTGCTTTAATTGAACCAGGAATAAGTGAGAGGAACAATGAACTAAATCAGGTCTTTTATGCTCTGAAATGTTTGTACAATCAACTCGCTGCAACTCCAACGTCTCTTCTTGGCAGATTTGTGGGAACCTGTATCTGTTCGTGGTGTCGTAAGTATTTTGCAAACTTCACAGAAAGAACTACAAAATAAAAATAACTGAATTTATGTTATATATGGTATGTAAAATATAGGAACTGTAGAAAAACACGGAAGATAAATAATAAACTGGAGTGGAGTATAACAGATGTATTTGGATTATACCACGACATCACTACAACACGACATGCTATGAGAGCGCCATCATGAACTAGACTACAGAACAACTGAACAACAGCATGGCCTTGGCCAACAGCCGCGACTCTCCGTATAGCCAGGATTAACATTAAATATATAGCAGAGGCTAATATTCAACAGGAACACATCCAGAAACATTGATTTACTGTACAAAATACAGTTTATCTGGATGTCTAAAGACCTGGAAATCTCACAAATTCATTTGAGGACAAATTTAAATGCCAACAATAGGTTCATATGTGTTTCTACTTCTGTTGGACAGCATTTTATTAGACATACCCTGGACGACATTTGACAAATAACAAACATTCAAGTAAAATCCAGCGCTACTCCGGCCTCTGGTTAAACTGGATCAACAGCCTATGAAGCACAAACTGTTGCTTGGATGCACAAAGGGTTTTAGAGTCTAGCTTGTTGCTGAATGAATATGCAAATTTTCCGGGAGACTACGCGTATCCATGGAATTTCGAGTTACCTAAATATATGGTTGGCTGTGCTAGGCGAGAGTGCTACGGACACATGTATTTTTACGTACTGAAGATGAAATAAAAGTTTTGTGTGTGGAATTATCTGGCAGACACTCTGTGAGACATGCAGAAATGTGCGACGAGCTTGTAGACTGGTTGTTTGATTGCTGATATCACCACAACCACAAAAGCCAATCCACACCTCTGTGTTTGACAAAATCTACACACAATGTGTATCTTTAGCCCATTTATTCTAACTCATGTATCACTGTTCTAGACACCAACAATGAAACTGATCGCCATGTTTCATGAACTGGTTGGCAGTGCTGCCAAAATTTATTATTGTACTAACAAAATACAACTTTGTAGAAAAATATTTGCATAAATGTAAGAGTANGCAGTGCTGCCAAAATTTATTATTGTACTAACAAAATACAACTTTGTAGAAAAATATTTGCATAAATGTAAGAGTAGTACAGTTGTTTGCTTTTAGCTGAACAAATTTGTATACACACACTATTCATCAATCCATTTATCTATCCATCCATCCATAATTCCATTTATTTATTTATTTATTCATCCAACCATCAATCCATATACCCATACATTATTACATTCATTCAGTGTTCCATATATCCATCTCTTCTTTCTTACTTTCTCTCCTCTTTGCTTCCATATTTTGGACCTACTTTNTCATTCAGTGTTCCATATATCCATCTCTTCTTTCTTACTTTCTCTCCTCTTTGCTTCCATATTTTGGACCTACTTTGCTAACTCTGGCATCACTGAAAATATATAAAAACATGTTAGGGTCATTGTGACCCATACCGTACGTTATGTGTTGAATGTACTGTACCAGTTAAGGGTTAAATCTTAGANCATGTTAGGGTCATTGTGACCCATACCGTACGTTATGTGTTGAATGTACTGTACCAGTTAAGGGTTAAATCTTAGACATTTCTGTCACATTATCTTGTTGTAGGGCTCATGGCTGTTTGTAATCCACAATGGCTGTGTCGTTGAAAATATCAGCATGCTGACAGCTCTTGAGAATGTNAGGGCTCATGGCTGTTTGTAATCCACAATGGCTGTGTCGTTGAAAATATCAGCATGCTGACAGCTCTTGAGAATGTTAAAGGGACGTGGAATGGCAATGTACTGATGATCAACGTAGCTTTCAATGTGAGTATATCAGTCCATAGTTACATCCAAGGAGGTTATATACAGTATACATCTGGAGAGGCCCTGTTGTTAGGCTGCGTGTAGTGCTGGCTGAAGCCCGGGGTGGAGCTTATTCCCTGACTCTTCGGTACTGGAAGAAGAGCTGGCGAGAGGTAAATGTCACTCAAAGTGCACAGAAAACCTGTAAACTTATCACACTGTTTCTCTTAAGCCACTCATTTCAACTGTTTTGTATCTAGGGAATTGGTGCATAGTTTCTTCCTTACCATCACTGACTGTTCACTTTTTAGAAATAATGTAAAATAATAAAGAAAAAAATATTTTTTCTAAAACTTTGCACAAAATTCGTGAAAAGTATGATTATTTAAATTTTTTTTGTTTGAATAGATGGGGAATGAAAGCATATGAAATTTAGAGAGAACAAAAAAATTTTACATGAAGGTTGTGGAATTGTTGAGAGGGGCCTGGTTTTCGCATAATGGGCTAATAAGTTTAGAGAATTTTATGGTAAACATGAATTATCGGGCATCAAGTTTAGACGGTACATCATCAAATTAAATGCATATATATCTTCATCACTAGGCCCANCCAGCCACAGCATTGCCAAATGTAGAATGTCACATGTCTCTGGCTGTGACTGGGCAGATTGTCTCCGATGACAAAGCAAATTATTAATTAATTACACACTGACACTATTAACAAATACACTGACGAAATAAACTGAATAAATAATAAACACTAATGTACTCGTGCCCACAAGCCTGTCGGTGTGGTGCGTCTGGTGTGGACATACTACGGCAGTCAGTGGGCAAAAGGACTCGTGAACTGCGGTTCACGTCAAGGTATTGATAATAGTGTAGATTAATATCACAAAATAATATGTAACTGTGAACTGTGCGACACATTCAGTTAATAATGTGTGGCATTCAGAATAGAATTGTAATATAAAGTAACAAATAAACAGTAAAATTATTTTGGGAGTTTGTAAAAGGAATGAGTACAAAATAATTATAGAGATGCTAAATGATAGGTTTATGATTAATTGTTCAGCAATGTTAAGAGTAAATCTTATAGCCTGTTTTTAAAATAAGTTTTAATATTTATATTTATACGAAAATGTAAAATATGATAGTATTTTTTTTTTTTTTTTTTTTTATTGAGATGCTTTCTGCTTGCTACAAAACTTTTGTTTACTTCTGTTCCGATATAAATTTAAGGGGGAGTGTTATTGCCGAGTTCTAGTTCTGCGAATTTATGTTTATAATGTTACAGGTAAGGTCAAAGTATTTCATGTAAAAGAAATTTAAGAAACTAGAAACAGTAAAGTTTTTGAATGTTGAAGAAACGTATAAGTTTTTTAGTTTCTTCATAAAAAGCTGTATAAACAAAACTGCTGCTAATTCCTTAATGAAAAAAATAATGTCATAGGATTAGATGAGATATAAACTCTGCCAAGACACAAACATTTTACTTGTAGAAAGTTGTAACAGTCACATAAATAATTTTAATAGTGACTGTATGTGGCAGTTTCCAATCTGCCAAAGACTACATTATTCAAATGAGTTTTTTCTTATTTTAATTTTGTATAGTTATAAATTGACCCCGTTGTGGCATTCTGCCATGTTTCTAGAAAACATAACAGCTGACAAAGTCTTTATTTGTGTGACCGGTAACGAACACTAAGCTGTGCAATTTAACACCATGCCAACAACAATATAGTCACGGTTTTCACTCTGTTTACTGCTGCACTCTACATGACATAACGGAACTACGACGACTGTGCTCGTGATGTCTTAGAACAGTGTTGCCAGCTCACTTTTGAGTGGCCTTTGACACGGGCCTCGAGCCATATAGAAAATAAAATACTAGCNTAGAACAGTGTTGCCAGCTCACTTTTGAGTGGCCTTTGACACGGGCCTCGAGCCATATAGAAAATAAAATACTAGCACTAGCCTCATACCTCGGGCGATAGTTTGCTGGCATCGACAGAGTCAACCTTTGATTTATTTGCGTTTTCTTTCAGTACGATGCATGTCTTTGTTTTTTACTTGATCAGTTATGTTTATGCATTCTCACAGGCTCCAAGGTGAACTATTTAATTTTAATTTGTGATATGCATCTCAGCCAACTCACATAACATAATTTACGTATTCATGTGTGACTACAAAAATAAATAAACTAGCAGCACTCTGTCACTAAACGATGCACAGCTCAAAACCAACTTAGTTGACAAACTGTAAATTAATATTGGTTTCTGATTATGCTCGTGCTCTACAAAATGACACCTTATATGTGGTTTCTGTAACTCGTTTACAAAAGAAAATGACTAGGTACTGGCAAGAACGTACAGCAGAAGCACCGATACGTAGAGGAAATAATTTTTATTTGCTACTTAGTATTATTTGTATTTGATAAATAGTATTAAAATTCTTTGTTATTTAAAGAAACTAATGCTGTCATCTCAGAAACACTGTGGTGGTCTATCGTGAAGCAATATTCCTGCTCTTTTGAAACAGTAAATCAGCTTTTTTAAAGTTGATTTGAAGTGACAATGTTCTGGCAGAGTTACCACACAGAATGTTTCTACTTATATTTTATGTCTAACAGAATTCAGTATTTGTACGATATACCACAAATCCTGCAAAGCAGAATTACGTTCAGATTATGATAAACAGAAAATATAGTATCATATATTCGACACTTCAGTGAAGTCAATAGTGTATATCGCTAGAAATGTTGATGAGCTGAATAAAATAATGCAACTACTGGATTGGTCTGTTGCAGTATAATTTGATTAAACTTCACTAGTAGTTTTTTTTTTCTGGTCAGCTGTGGAAAAATATGGTACTTAGAGGTTTCGGTTCTGAAAACATGTCGGGGAAAATGGTAAAATTGTCTGGAAAACAGAGNGGAAAAATATGGTACTTAGAGGTTTCGGTTCTGAAAACATGTCGGGGAAAATGGTAAAATTGTCTGGAAAACAGAAAATTCAGGGAATTCCAAAATAGAATTTCAGTTGACACCCTGGTCTTAACAAATGCATCAGCACCGCTAATGCNAGAAAATTCAGGGAATTCCAAAATAGAATTTCAGTTGACACCCTGGTCTTAACAAATGCATCAGCACCGCTAATGCCAGTATAACCTTCCTTCCTCCCTCCCTCCCTCCCTTGCTTCAGTCAGTGTAATCCCTCTCTTCAGAAATTTCTGGCTACGCCACTGAATCAGTACTTGAAAAAGCTTTCACATAGAATGAATTACGAAATATATTTTAAGAATATTATAATTCAAGTACACATTACTGTTTTCAAGATTACTTTAAAACCTGAAATAATATCTAAGTGGATTTTAAATGATGAATGTGAGTCTTGATCGGAACCTATATGTCTAGATTCATAACACATTGTTGATACTCAGATTCGCAAATAACTCTTACACGGATATATTCTTTATGTAATGTTGTGAAATATTATAAATTAAATATTTACAGACACCCAACTGTAACTAAGTGTGAAAGGAAAACTAACATCACATATTTAATCGTATGTATGTACAGTATATTGCTTCAGAAATGTTTAATAGGTCTAATGGCTGTATCCGCTAATTAGTGGAGACGCCAGCTTTTTGCAAAAAATATTGTGATTTACTGTTACAAATTTTAACTTATTGTATACTTTGTGGATCTTAAAAAACTTTTGGTAATGATCAATTCATTCATGAATCAAATGGTTCTGCATATGCTTGTAAACTTTGATCAAAATATACATAACTGAAACTTGTAATGTTTGTTATTTGTGCTGCAGCACATATGAATCAAGCAATAATTTACTTGCACTTCTTAAACTACAACAAAGTAATATAATGATTATTGCAAGGTGATATGGCAACTTAAGATGTCTAGTTTGAATACTGCCTCTATATTTACTATAATATACGTAGTATTTACATTAATATACCTAACGATTACATGATTAGGTCAAGAGTGTCAAAATATCTGACCTACAAATGTGCAGTGTGTCAAACAATGTAGACATGTTCTGAAAACGCGAACCTATTTTCGGATGTCTTAAGCACGTTTTCAATGCCTAATGAGTTGGCACACCTGATATTTGTGAAAATAATTCTATGCAACCTACAGTTCAATATCATGTGTGTGCAACTGTAGCGTTCCTTTGTTTATTATACATTTATCTTAATAAGAAAACACCAAAAATTCACAAAAAATTAAAGTATAAAGTGAATTGCTCCAACACAGTTAATGTTACTCAAAATGTTCAATCAAGTTGATTACAATAACAAGCAATATTTTTAAAACATAAAAAATTCAAATTATTGATTGTAATGTTTAGTGATTTTAAAAGGAGCCATTAAACTAAAGGAGGGCAGCCTTAGAAGCCCAGTAAAGCCTCCTTTACGTAAAAACACAATTTAAAAGCTGCATTAAAAATTTTACATTAAAAGGTTACATTGGTGGAGGCAGTCAGTAGACCCAATCAAAGCTCCATCGAATAAAAAATAAATGGCGACATTAAAAAATATTGAATCAACTACACCCAACGTGTGAGTCGTGGAAGCACAGCAAAAGCAATTAAACTTTAAATAAATATAATGGGCAGTAGACAAATATTATACACTACACGTTAAAACAACTGGAACCCACAGCAAAGTTAGAATTTAGTTTAACTGAAACCGCAATTTAGGCTGGCAACCAAAACCACAATTTAGAAAAAGACTAACTCCTTGCATGTCCAAAAGACACAAAACTACGCCACAAAATTATTAAAAACACTAAACAGACCTAAGAAGAAATTGCTGCAACCACAACTCAGTGTTTCAAATAGCTCCACATTTCGGCTCCTCACATAACAATACAAGTTAAAATGTGACTCGTAGCACACACATCCCTAGGACGACTAAACTGACAATTTAAATCATATTGTAATTTGACACAGCTCTAGCAGGCGTTGACTCGACGAAGTTCTTACGTAGGATGGGCGTAGAATAAGGGCAGCACAAGACAAGTAATGACTTGTATTAACTTTCCCCCATACTAAAATAATGACTCGCAAAGAGGGGTAATGAGAGGAACAGGAGGTGAGCCGAGCCGGCCAAGGAGAAGGTCACCTTGCAGAGGATAAATTCTAAAGAAGAACGACGCAGCGGTGCTAGCATCGCACATAGTCAACACAAATAATATAACTAATGAGCCTGCTTTCCCCAACATGGGTGGAAGGTAGGACTCGTCGTCTCGTTGAAAGCAATACCATTAGAGATGAAACCAGAAACAAATGCAACCGATATTTACCAAATTCTTCACACAAGTAGCGCTATGGTAGGCTATGTAAACTTAAAAAGGAAGGGGGGGCACACGCACACACTCAAAAGGGATCTCATAAACCTTTGTTTCCTTTGGAAAGTAGGCCATTCTTTGCATGTATCATGTGGAACCAGCAGTCTTTGTATACACTACATTCAATTGTTAAACGTCACAAGATTTTTAATGCAAGACTAGGGTTAACCCCATACATATATACATTTATACATACACACACACACAGGCCCGTGCACAGGATATGAAAATGAGATGTTAACTTCGCTATCTGTATCAGTTGTACAGTGAACATAAGTTTCCAGTACAGACCATTTATAAACACCAAAACACATTATTTCAAAAATTTCTCACACTTAATTTTTGATTTCGTTAAGTTTCTACATTTCCCGCCTTATTCATTATCCCCCCCCCCCCNTTGACAGAAATGTGAATAATGTTCAAAACTTCCTATTGACAAATCTATTAACAAGTAAGCAAATATGATCTGTTAACTGAATCCTAGTTAGGATTTAGGAAACATCATCATACAACTACCGCACTTCTGTTAGCCGTAGACGGACATCAGAGACCAGCTGCGTAGTAGATTTGTATTTGAGTCGGAGCAAATCTCTTCAAATTACCAACTTTATAGATAATACTGTATGGAAACTTGACAAGTGAATAAATGTTTTGTACACGATAGTATTTAAATTTAGCTGTTACTTCAACAGTTATGCATGTGCCCCAGGTCACACTCCTCGCACTTATAAATTTATTCAACCTTTGATGATAATGAATAAGGCATGTTAATCCAATGTTTTGTTTGAGATGCTGAAAACCTTTGTAGCTGACGTAGAAGAAACACTTAATTGTGGCTAGTTTGCAGTTAACTGAGCATTGCTAAAAATTAACTTTTAAAAGGAAATCACATCCCGAAAATACATAATATATGCTCACATAAACACCCCGTGGTGTGTGCATACAGAAATATTAACTGTGAGACAGTAAATTATGTGAGATCTTAACGCCCAAATAAAAGTGCACTGTTCAAACTGGCGGCAACTCAGACCGGTTTCATTTCATTTTATACACACAAAAACTTGCATAAATGTATCACAGTGTAGTGTCTAGGTGTTTATGTAACTCATCAAAGGAAATCAAATTTATTGTGTCCTTTTACTGCAAAATAAAACAATTTCTTTCAGAAATGTAAAAAATGTAAAACTTATTTGTACACAAGTTGTATCCTATGATGCATATCCAACATTCATACATTGCAAATATAGAAGCTGTATTCGAATCAGACATCTCAAATTTCAATATTTTGCAAAAATCATTACATTACTTTGTTGTAGTTTAAGAATTGCAAGTGCATATAGATACATTTGTGCATAGAACAGGTACGTTAAAAATGCAATTTATTTTGATTATGGATTAGTTATTAAATACCTGCGTAGCGTATATGTTATTTCATATGAAGGTGCAACAGGTGTATAGAATTGTATATGTAAACTTAAAAAAAATATTATTTAATTAGAATGAAACATATTTCTAACAATGAAAATGGTCATGTCTGTATTTTGTACTGGTTTACATGGGGTTTGAAAGTTTTGAGACATAAATGGCCAGCACAATAAATTCCTTTTGTCCTCTATGGCGGGAGCCGAGGAACCACCGCCGGCTGGTCGGGAGTGCGTTTGTAAGACGACTGGCAACAGCGTATAGCTCAGTGCTACGCCTCCTTTTTTTTTTTTTTTTATTACATTTTGCAGCTTCTGTCCCATTTAGATGAGGATAGTGTTACCAAGCGGGAAACTTGTAAACTGTTTGCATGCTATTTTGCTTGTATCTGCCCTGGCTTCAAGTAGATAACTCTGCACGCAAATTACGAGCAAATATGGCGTCTGATATTCCACCTCATGATGGGGTTGTAAGCAGCAAAATACAGTAGCTATTAACATAATTTTGCTTTCCTATAGATTATTTACAGTTGTTTTTTTCCGGTGGTTGCTGCAGCCATACAATTGTTTTACACATTGTGCGAAATGATCTTTAAGGAGACTTGCTTTATATAGGCTAATATGCTCTTCTCTGTTCCTCTTTCAACCTTGTTCTCTCCTGAACTTACTTCACCCCCACACCAACTAGGGTCTCCCCAGATGTTTATAATATACAACCTCCTTGGTTACATCTATGCTTTATGTTAGTATTTCTAATATATTTATAGTTATGAAAAAAACTTGAAAAATATTGAAATTACTTTGGACATTACGTAAAAGACAATATTCTTGCTGTTTAGCAACACTTGCCTGTACCTGTTACTATGTTTGCAGGCATTCAGTCGCCAGTTCAGTGTGACTTTTATGGACACCGCCAGTGAGTCGGGTGCCAATCACTGTAGAATTTGCATCACTCACCTGCAGAAGTACTTCAAGTTTTTTGATGAGAATGGTAACAATATTCATAATGTGTCATGCTTTATTATGTTAGGAATTATACAGGAGATTAGTCTTCAAACTAGGTAAGCCAGTTGCATCATAGAGAGCAGGTGAGGAGGGAGGAAGAGAGAGGGGGAGGTGATGGGTGGACAGAGGGAGGGGGAGAGTGGGATGGGGGATATTGGGGAGGAGGAGATGGAGAGAGTGCAAGTGTGTGCATGAGTAATGCTACTGCCATGATGAGCCACGTCCAGTTTCGTGGACGTTGGTGGTAGAAGTGCACGGAACACATCATATTTTTAACCGCTTTGTTTGCTCAACCGAGTATTGCCTTGGTTCAGTGTGGGCAGACAGGAAGTTTAAGGTGAACTACAGTGATTTTGTGAGAGTGTGATGTGGGTCTTACAGGTGACCACACTGTACAAATGCACTACAACCCCAATGTAGTGAGGCACAGTGCTCAGCAACACAGATGTGGCGTCCAAATGATATAACGTTAAATTCTTTTTTCCTTTATTTTACATTGTGCCAAACGGTGCCAGCCATGCAGACTGATTTAAACCATGTCAAGTGGCGCCCCCTTGTATGTGACGAAACAGTTATTTTATTTTGCAATTCGTATGTGGCGAAACAGTTATTTTATTTTGCAATTCTGAACAGTGAAGGACAAAGGGTGTTAATCTCATGGAGCAAGGGCCAGAATAGCATACAACGCGTCTCTGGAGGGTTTAAGCTGTCTGCTGCCTTATTTATCGTTAAGTGTCAGTGTGGGTGTGGCTGTGTTCCAGGGAAGGACTCCCATGCGTAGACCTGGACACCCCTGACAGGACTAATGGTACAAAGTGAGCCAGTGAGTGTGGAATGCAGTGGCAAGCCTCCTGCGCCTAGAACTAAGCGTGAAGCATACCAACCCAGCAGGCATGAGGGGTAGGTAGGGTCCTGAACCAAGCAAGACTTGTACCTCTCCAGCAGGTATGAGGGGTGGCAGGTTGGACCCAGAGCGACCATAGCATGTACCACCCCAGTGGGTGAGAGGGATAGGCCCCAGAGTGAGCATGATGGTCAACTGCATGCACGAACAAGGCCAAGAAGAGCCAAAACGCTCTGGTGCACATGGAGGACGGCACACAACCTTTCCCCCTGAAGCACATGCAAGAGGGGACAACAGCTATGTCTGTACCAATCCAGACATTGTGGCAGCCATCTGCTATCAGTGTCTCATGTGAAGGCACTTACAGTGCATATCATGAGTAGAACTCTTAGTTGCTTGGCTGAATGACTTCACCTACTGTAGGGGTGGTATTCATAGTTAAATCTCAAGTCTGAGTTTAAGACAGTCTTGGCCAAGACCATCTTATTTCTTAAGACAGTGTTTTTTCTACTCCATGTTTCCTAGTCTACAAATAAGACGGTCTTTGTAAGGGCGGTCTGCTCAAGGCATTGCTTTTTTTTTTACCACTTCTGGCTTGGGCATGGTAGAAAGGCTTGAACTCAAACAAAACATGATCGCTAGACACAAAATAGAAATAAATAAGTATTTTTTGCACTAATTCTTTAAAGTGTAACAAAATTGTTTCTCTTTGCTTAGGAAAATGTTGTGAATGAATCTAATATGATATTATAAAGAAAAATGCACGAATAATGTAATTTATTTGCAAAGCAGGCAATAAGTAACTCAGCACATAAAGGTGAGCATTTATTTTGAACTAAAGTAATTAAAACCAAATGTAAGGCAAAGATGTTTTATATAACCTTTGTAATAAGCTTTAACTGGGAATAAGCTTTAACTGTGAATAACATATTAAAAAAAACTAAAATCTATTGCAATGTTAGAATAGAGTGGCAAAGAAAAGACACGTGCACGAGCCAACAACACAAGAAACGAAGGTTAGTAAACAAATGGCAGCGTTACTTTCACCTTGAGCGTGATCATGTGACTATGCAAGAAACGTTGAAATCTAAATACGTTAGCATCACGTCATTAATAATTGGTATTATAAGATACAAGTCTTTTCGACACCCATTTGTAAGCGATAAATTAACAATTACGTTAAAACTTTGGAACTATTTTCTCTCTTTGTGCTGGCAACCTAACGGCATAACTGTATCCACGCTCGCCGCTGTTTGCAATGTTATATGCATGTCGCTAACGGCTAGGGTATTTTTTCATAGGTTGATTTTCAAAAGTTTCTTCCAGTCGTGAACCGACTATAGCTAGATTATGAGGTGAACTGAAGAAGAGACCACGACAATCCCTCCCCATATTATGCAGCAGGGTGCTCGATGCACAGACTATGCCTGCAGAAGTAGTGCACCACCAAAAAGATTGCAAAGCCAGGAAGGCTCCTAATTTGTTCTATTTTGAATGGGACATGCTACAAGCCCGCCCAGCAGGAAAATGGGAACTGTTGCGGACGTATGCATTGTCAGAGTCCCGAGAAACTGTGCTGCAGTTCTTTCATGACTACTTGTTGGCTGGCCAACCTGGTGGTAACCAAACCCAGAAAGCAGTATTCCATCATTCATTGGCCCAGGCTGCCTGTCAATATCAGAGTGTATATACAGGGATACTGGGCATGCCAGTGCACCAAGAACAGGAGAGGGGATACTAACGAACAGCAGTTGTCACACAGTGGCAATCCCATTCCAAACTCTTGCCTTGGATGAGATGGGTCTTCAACCCCTGGATCTCAACAGAGAAGCAATTTTTGTTGGTTGTGACATATATGTTTACAAGTTGGTTAGAGGTCTAACATCTCAGCAGTATGATAACCAACAGTATAGGGGTAGTCCTGACCAAGGAGTTCGTGTCACACTGGGGGTATCCCCAGAACATCCTCACCAACGGAAGCCAATTCATAGGCAGCTGTTGGAGAGATTCTGTGCCATCAGTGGTATGTGACACATCAGACAATCCCTATTTACCATCTCAGGGTGAACCTCCCTGAGCTGCAAAACCTAATCCAGCTTCACTTCTGCACTGGTGAGGACTACACAATTGGGACATGCGGGTTGCTGAGGCCTTGTTCTGCATAAGGTGGTGGTTGAACAAAGCCTCTGGTGCTACACCAGCCAAACTAGTGGAGGGATGTAACTACTGCTACATGGGAAATGACAAACATCCAACCCATCATGGACAGGGCAGAGAGGCCAGAAAACCAGAAATGGCAGGGAGAAACTGCCTGCGAACTGCAGTAGCTGCATGCAGCAGCCATCTCTTCCAAGATTAGGTGTCCACCAATGGCCCTGAAAGTGGGAGATTGGGTGTACGTGTGTACATACCCAATGTCAACAACGCCAAAGAATTACTGTGCTGGTTTAGCACCATGTTAGAGCAGCCCACCCCAAGTAAGTGCCTGTGCGGCACAACTTATCTGGTTATGATACAGACTGGTGACTGGGTGAAAATACTGAATTCCTGTAAAAGGGGACAAATGTCATGGTGGAGGTGCAGGGGCAAAGGGAAAGGGCAGTGGACTCACCACGTCCACTTGTTCCTCAAGTCCCATGTCCAATTCCACTCGAGGACAACTACAATGCAGCTGACACCATAGCAGAGTTCTTGGGCAAGAGAGCCCACTGGTCATAAAAGAGGGGAAATATGTCCGCAGGTCCAGCGTGTGCCCCTTTATGTCTTGCTTATGAAGAAGAGGAATTCCAATGAACTGTGATGATGCCAGAAAACCCCAATGAAACCACAGCCAGTATTTTGCATGACATGCTGAGCCAGTGCTGGGTGGACCCAGAAGGGGAAGCTGCTAGTCTGTGACAGGAACAGTGGAAGGAGGGGAAGAAGGCATGACAGAGTACCTGGTGGAGGAGCCCAGCGAGCCGATGCTTCGGCGCCCAAGCTGACTGCCAGATCTCAGGCATCCTGAACCCTGGATGTGCCCCCACCAACAACTACACCAGTGAGTGAGGGCTACCAGCAGCAGAGGCCAGGAAGGCTCCCTACAACTTAGCTAGTGATGACACCAGGAACCCCAGACACCGGCCTCAGTTTCCCAACATCAATGGATACTGCTTTCAGTCAGGTTCCAGGCAGAGGGTGATACCACCTGCAACCTCGGCCTCCAGAGAGATGCAAATACTGCTCCAAGATGCCGGAAAATGCTGTTCCTCATCCGCTCCGATGAGTCCAACTCCACCCATCCTCTCCATTGTGTTCCAAAGCAGATAGTGTGATATGCTCCGACAGAACCAGCTTGCCGAAGGAAGAGGGAGGGGTTGACATTTTACATATTATTGTTGCATTCGTGCAGTCTATTTCTGCCCGGAATAAGTTTTTTTTTAGTGTTTATGGAGTACTGCAGCCATGCAGAGTGAGTTGAGTTTGGGTGGATATTGGATGTAGATGTGCATGCAAAACATAATATTTTTTATCATTCTGTTTGTCCAGCGCAGTGTGGGCAGACAGTAAGTTTAGAGTGAACTACAGTGATTATGTGAGAGAGTGATGGTCTCGCAGGTGGCCACATTGCACGAACGTACCACAACCTTGATGTAGTGAGGAATGTTGCTCGCCGACACTGAGCTGGAACCAAAACAATATAACATTAATTTGTTCATCCCCTTAAACAGTGTGAGCTACTTCATTTTTAAACACCTGGAGACCAGATTAAAACCACATCATGAAATTCAACAGACAAGAAATATACCATATGTTAGTTCCTCAGATGCAGCCTTTCGTAGCAGGATTGGTTTATACTTTCTAGTGACGTGAACCACACATTCATGTGTGCTCTTGTGACCACTTGCACCTCCGCAGTCACTTGCACCACCTGGACGACACCGGGCCAAAGTGAACACTCGGCCGCGAGTACATCAGTACAGGTTGGCGAGAAGGGAACATACCTGCCTCGTCATCATGTACTAAATGACTCAAGTGACCGTCTTGCTTTATTTACCTCAAAAGGTAACTCTTGGGGGAAAATAACAAGTGGTCCAACACGGTGTCCCCCCTAAAGTCCTCAGCTGTCAGGTGCCCCGGCAATTGGGAGGAACATTGGTGCAGCTCACGCTGCGATGCCTGGCGTCCTTTCCCACCTGCGTGACGTCGACCAGTCTGCTGGCTGGGATATCAGTGCTACGTGATCCCAAGTACGGTTAAACAGTGGGGAATAAAATCCCAAAGCAATACGAAGTATCAAAAACACTGTAGCCAAATAAATTAAATTCATTTCTTAATTAAAACCTTAAACGAGTGTGGCTACCAACGCCTTTTCAGGGATGGACTCTTCCCGCCCACCCAAACTGGAACACTTGGACTCACCCATCAGCGAAACAAACCGGAAACTGAAATTTACTTGTAAAGCCTATCGGAAACTGAAATGCATTTTCAGTTTAGCGTTATTCAAATCTATTTTAGTATGTTAATTATGTTCAGTGTTGAAAAGGGTAATTATGTATTTTCTTCACAGCAGACTGCTTATCAAGGTCTTGTAGTTTTTACTTAATGTTTCTAGTGTGGTGACATCCCCCATGACGTCAGTCACAAACATAATTAACACTTAATTAATCATTGTGATGTCACCAACATGTTGTTCACCCTGAAATTGTATTTTGTAGCAAATTAATTAGAATTAAGAGGATTCATTTTATTTTTCACGTAATTTTTGGTGCCGGCTTTGGCCACCATTAGTGGAAGCAGACACCATGATTTTAGTCTGACTTCAGCACTCCGCCCAGCCGGCAGCACGGGAGTTTCCCTCCGCGCAGACCCCTTCGTCACATTCATTTTAAGCTGAAATCACTTTCATTTCAATAGTACTTTCATGTAACCAGAACCTTTTGCTTAATTCGTGCTGAGGGAATGACCGTATGTCTTCCTGTCATCTTTAACAGGACTTACCGCGTAACTGCACCTAGTTTTCATGGCATAAGCCTTTATTGAACAGCAACGGTCACCAGCAGACCACGGTGCCAGTTCCGCATAAACTTATCACATATCAGCGTAAGTGAATATGTATCAAAGAAGTAAGTAAACGTCTTGAATAACCACGAGTGTTTTATTTACTTTACCCCTTGGGGTACTTCANATATGTATCAAAGAAGTAAGTAAACGTCTTGAATAACCACGAGTGTTTTATTTACTTTACCCCTTGGGGTACTTCAGGCACTCCACTCTATTGCAGCAGTAACAAGTGTAAGTTATGCGTGCGAGGAGGCCTACAACCTCGCCAGCATAAAGAGTGAAACCACTAGGTATGTGTAATTATTGGNATGAAGAAGAGGAATTCCAATGAACTGTGATGATGCCAGAAAACCCCAATGAAACCACAGCCAGTATTTTGCATGGCATGCTGAGCCAGTGCTGGGTGGACCCAGAGGGGGAAGCTGCTAGTCTGTGACAGGAACAGTGGAAGGAGGGGAAGAAGGCATGACAGAGTACCTGGTGGAGGAGCCCAGCGAGCTGATGCTTCGGTGCCCAAGCTGACTGCCAGATCTCAGGCATCCTGAACCCTGGATGTGCCCCCACCAACTACACCAGTGAGTGAGGGCTACCAGCAGCAGAGGCCAGGAAGGCTCCCTACAACTTAGCTAGTGATGACACCAGGGAGCCCAGACACCGGCCTCAGTTTCCCAACATCAATGGATACTGCTTTCAGTCAGGTTCCAGGCAGAGGGTGATACCACCTGCAACCTCGGCCTCCAGAGAGAGGCAAATACTGCTCCAAGATGCCGGAAAATGCTGTTCCTCATCTGTTCCGATGAGTCCAACTCCACCCATCTTCCCCATGGTGTTCCAAAGCAGATAGTGTGATATGCTCCGGCAGAACCAGCTTGCCGAAGGAGGAGGGAGGGGTTGACCTTTTTACACATTATTGTTGCATTCGTGCAGTCTAGTTCTGCCCGGAATAAGTTTTATTTTTTAGTGTTTATGGAGTACTGCAGCCATGCTGAGTGAGTTGAGTTTGGGTGGATATTGGATGGAGATGTGCATGGAAAACATAATATTTTTTATCATTCTGTTTGTCCAGCGCAGTGTGGACAGACAGTAAGTTTAGCGTGAACTACAGTGATTATGTGAGAGAGTGATGTGGGTCTCGCTGGTGGTCACATTGCACGAACGTACCACAACCTTGATGTAGTGAGGAATGTTGCTTGCAAACACTGAGCTGGAACCAAAACAATATAACATCATTTGTTCATGCCCTTAAACAGTGTGAGCTACTTCATTTTTAAACACCTGGAGACCAGATTGAAACCACATCATAAAATTCAACAGACAAGAAATATACCATATGTTAGTTCCGCAGATGCAGCCTTTCGTAGCAGGATTGGTTTATACTTTCTACTGACGTGAACCACACATTCACGTTTGCTCTCGTGACCACTTGCGCAGTCACTTGCACCACCTAGACGACACCGGGCCAAAGTGAACACACTCGGCCGCGAGTACATCAGTACAGGTTGGCGAGAAGGGAACATACCTGCCTCGTCATCGTGTACTAAATGACTCAAGTGACCGTCTTGCTTTATTTACCTCAAGAGGTAACTCTTGGGGGAAAATAACAAGTGGTCCAACACGGTGTCCCCCCTAAAGTCCTCAGCTGTCAGGTACCCCGGCAATTGGGAGGAACATTGGTGCAGCTCACGCTGTGATGCCTGGCGTCCTTTCCCACCTGCGTGACGTCAACCAGTCTGCTGGCTGGGATATCAGTGCTACGTGATCCCAAGTACGGTTAAACAGTGGGGAATAAAATCCCAAAGCAATACGAAGTATCAAAAACACTGTAGCCAAATAAATTAAATTCATTTCTTAATTAAAACCTTAAACGAGTGTGGCTACCAACGCCTTTTCAGGGATGGACTCTTCCCGCCCACCCAAACTGGAACACTTGGACTCACCCATCAGCGAAACAAACCGGAAACTGAAATTTACTTGTAAAGCCTATCGGAAACTGAAATGCATTTTCAGTTTAGCGTTATTCAAATCTATTTTAGTATGTTAATTATGTTCAGTGTTGAAAAGGGTAATTATGTATTTTCTTCACAGCAGACTGCTTATCAAGGTCTTGTAGTTTTTACTTAATGTTTCTAGTGTGGTGACATCCCCCATGACGTCAGTCACAAACATAATTAACACTTAATTAATCATTGTGATGTCACCAACATGTTGTTCACCCTGAAATTGTATTTTGTAGCAAATTAATTAGAATTAAGAGGATTCATTTTATTTTTCACGTAATTTTTGGTGCCGGCTTTGGCCACCATTAGTGGAAGCAGACACCATGATTTTAGTCTGACTTCAGCACTCCGCCCAGCCGGCAGCACTGGAGTTTCCCTCCGTGCAGACCCCTTCGTCACATTCATTTTAGGCTGAAATCACTTTCATTTCAATAGTACTTTCATGTAACCAGAACCTTTTGCTTAATTCGTGCTGAGGGGATGACCGTATGTCTTCCTGTCATCTTTAACAGGACTTAATGCATACTGCGTAACTGCACCTAGTTTTCATGGCATAAGCCTTTATTGAACAGCAACGGTCACCAGCAGACCACGGTGCCAGTTCCGCATAAACTTATCACATATCAGCGTAAGTGAATATGTATCAAAAGAAGTAAGTATACTTCTTGAATAACCACGAGTGTTTTATTTACTTTACCCCTTGGGGTACTTCAGGCACTCCACTCTATTGCAGCAGTAACAAGTGTAAGTAAGTTATGCGTGCGAGGAGGCCTACAACCTCGCCAGCATAAAGAGTGAAACCACTAGGTATGTGTAATTATTGGNGTAAGTTATGCGTGCGAGGAGGCCTACAACCTCGCCAGCATAAAGAGTGAAACCACTAGGTATGTGTAATTATTGGTAAGTTCATCATTCATAAGCACCACAGATCGACAGAGGATGCACGACTCTCACTACTAACCCTTGCTCACTGAGTCATGGTGCCGGGCAATTTTATCAGTTTTCGCCTTAACCTAGCAAGACGGGTAAGGCAGGAACATACATCAACATCTCTGTAACCCCCTACACGTCACTACCAAGTAAAAGGAATAGTGCTTAGGTGTGTAAACAAACACGACTTCACTCGACATACCACTTTAACTGTTTACAATCTCATGCGTACTTCATAATTAGATTATTGCCATAATTTCACATATATCATGTTCACGCCTAGTTAGTTAACTTTATGGCTCTTGCTCTGGCCACATGGATATTACAGTGGTGTAGTAGTTCATACTACTTACCTCTCATCAAGGTGACCAGATTTTGTTTCTCAGTGAGGTCACCTGAATTTTCACATGTGGGAAACGTGGCTGACATTGCTGTTGGCTAGCAGGTTTACTCGGGGTACTCCCATTTCCCCTGCCTTTGCATTCTGCCATTGCTCCATCTTCAGTTCATTTAAACTTAACAGGCGTTCAATACCTCACTGTTAAGCACCATCAAAAATCTTTACACTCGACTCAGCTCTAGCTAAATCACATACCAACAGCTTGCTAACGACACATTTATAAAACCTGAACATCTAAATACAACAAATTGAAGAAATAGAATAGAGTGTATAGTTTTCTGTCATTTCAATTATTGCTAGTATTCACACAAATTCTTGCAATACTAAGCTAAGTTTTTCATTGCAATACCTTCTTTTTATATACGTATGTATATATCTGTGCGCACGTGTGTGTGTGCGTGCGCACGCATGTGCATGTACGTGTGTGCATATGCCTTAATAACCTGTTGAATATCATCTATTTATCTTCACTTCATTCAGATTTATTTTCGTGAAACTCTCTTTGCATTATCAACTAAAGGCCAGAGCTCAAATGCTGTTAATCCATAATTTCTATGCAAACACCATGTTATGATAGGTTGACAGCAGTTTTAATACTTTTAATTGATAAGTTGAAAAATAACTTATCCTCTAACTTATTTAAATTTATCAAAATTTTCTGAATACTTGAAACTATTACAGATGAGCTACAACTAACATCCAGAGTAAAGACAAACCAGTTGCAGGAAACTTGGGAGATGATTAACTTGATTCTAAATATAATTTGTCAACCACAGAATAAAATTATTTGAAACCAAATTAACAAAGTAATATACCAAAACTGTAGGGGACAAACGACTTCATTAAAAATTTAATACATTTTGTTGCTCAACTGGAGAGAGAATGAAGTTATTATTTACTGTATTAATTAATTAAGATACAAAAGGTAGCGAGACATTTGACAATATTCGTAGTTTTTTTCACTGACTACAGTTAACAAAAATTGTATCACTGGGTGAGTGAGTGA
Source organism: Clitarchus hookeri (assembly GCA_002778355.1). Taxonomy (NCBI): domain Eukaryota; kingdom Metazoa; phylum Arthropoda; class Insecta; order Phasmatodea; family Phasmatidae; genus Clitarchus; species Clitarchus hookeri. The sequence goes on from NQII01000019.1 coordinate 1,306,580, forward strand.
AGAAATTTGGGCGNCAGATTTATTTTCGTGAAACTCTCTTTGCATTATCAACTAAAGGCCAGAGCTCAAATGCTGTTAATCCATAATTTCTATGCAAACACCATGTTATGATAGGTTGACAGCAGTTTTAATACTTTTAATTGATAAGTTGAAAAATAACTTATCCTCTTAACTTATTTAAATTTATCAAAATTTTCTGAATACTTGAAACTATTACAGATGAGCTACAACTAACATCCAGAGTAAAGACAAACCAGTTGCAGGAAACTTGGGAGATGATTAACTTGATTCTAAATATAATTTGTCAACCACAGAATAAAATTATTTGAAACCAAATTAACAAAGTAATATACCAAAACTGTAGGGGACAAACGACTTCATTAAAAATTTAATACATTTTGTTGCTCAACTGGAGAGAGAATGAAGTTATTATTTACTGTATTAATTAATTAAGATACAAAAGGTAGCGAGACATTTGACGATATTCGTAGTTTTTTTCACTGACTACAGTTAACAAAAATTGTATCACTGGGTGAGTGAGTGAAGAAATTTGGGCGNATATTCGTAGTTTTTTTCACTGACTACAGTTAACAAAAATTGTATCACTGGGTGAGTGAGTGAAGAAATTTGGGCGCTCTTAACAGCAAGGTTTCTTGAGAGCTAGAGTGATTGAGGCAAGCATGGAGTGGCGCTGGAATGAAAGGGCGGGGGAAATGAGTAATCTCAGAGAAAACCTGCTGACCAGCATCATCGTCCGGCACAATTCCCACATGCACAGAGGAATAAATACATGCATAGTATGGATGTTTGTAAAATTAAAAATTTTATGGTAAAGGTGGCTTACTTGCACTTTGCACAGTGTAAAGTGGGAATTTGATTGGTGAGCCGAATTTAATATGAAATCAAAAGGCATTTGTAAATTCCTGTTGCAAAAAATGTAAACTACTGTAAGCCAATGTTGCAAGTGATTCTTGTGTTGTAAATTGTGTGTGTCAGAGTTAATATTTGGTAACTAATAATTAACAACAGGATTAATTTAATTGTGTGTTGAAGAATTAGAAAAGCTTTACAGTGATACACTAATAAATAAATTGGGAAAAGACAATTCATTTATGTGAAAACAGAATTATAAAATTATACTATGTTGGCCTAGGTTTTTAACAGATTACGGCTACCCAAAAGGAAGGAAATATTTTTTACCCGATAGCAAAGAAATTAGGTTATGTTTTTGGAGTGTATCTGAGCAACTTTCGCGTAGTTATCACATTTTCACTTTCCGGCATCGATGTATGAAAATCAAAACGTCAGTTCCATCAAGTTGTAGCTTTAGAAAAAAGTGTTTCTAGGTACTACTTTTTGCGCTTGGCTGAGGGATCTTAACCGATCACCAAAGTTTAGCAACGTTCCCAGCGGCACACATTTGGATGGGTGACAGTTTAGTAGCATAACATCTGAGCGCTTCCAGGCTTTGGAGGGCACTTTAAATATTCGGTCCCTGTTGTTATCGATTGATAGTGGTTGTTAAGCCATTTGGGAGGTCCTTGGGTTGCCTGATAAACTCTGACACCAGAGGAAAAAAATATTTTGTTCACGTTCCCAGCCATTGCAAAATTATTTTTTGTTGTTAATCCACATGTACTATACAATTTTCTGGGATAAAAAGTATTCTATGTCCTATTCCAGGACCTAAAGTACCTACATACAAAATTTCATCAAAATCCGTTCAGCCNAGCATAACATCTGAGCGCTTCCAGGCTTTGGAGGGCACTTTAAATATTCGGTCACTGTTGTTATCGATTGATAGCGGTTGTTAAGCCATTTGGGAGGTCCTTGGGTTGCCTGATAAACTCTGACACCAGAGGAAAAAAATATTTTGTTCACGTTCCCAGCCATTGCAAAATTATTTTTTGTTGTTAATCCACATGTACTATACAATTTTCCGGGATAAAAAGTATTCTATGTCCTATTCCAGGACCTAAAGTACCTACATACAAAATTTCATCAAAATCCGTTCAGCCCTTCGGTCACATTCCCAGCCGTTGCAGAATCATATTTTGTTGTTATTGCACAGGAACTGTACAATTTTCCAGGATAAAAAGTATCCTATTTCCTATTCCAGGATCTATAGTACCTACATACCAAATTCCACCAAAATCGATTCAGCCGTTATGGAGCTGAGTGGTAACAAACATACACACACACACACACACAAACTTTCGCATTTGTAATAGTAAGATGTCATGGTAAAAATTTGGAATTGTGAGTGGAAAGTTTTTAAGTGAAGATTGCCTAGTTTGGTTCTAAAGATATTCAGCTGCACGAAGCTCATACAGTGATGGAAATACTCAGTATTCCTGTATAATGTCCAGAAGCTGTGTGTACGGAGTAGATGTATGAAAGGGTGAGATTCCCATGTTTATTTGATGCTATGGCCAGTACGAGGGACTGACTGCGAAAACAGGAGCCTTAAACAGCTGCTGTAGAGCACTGCGGCGGTGTACATAAGATCATAAACATACAAATAATTCTCTCTGCCTAAAAATTTTACTATTCAAGTAAAATTATATTGAAAAATTAAAATACCAACTCTATTAAGACAGTAATTTTTCAAATGTAAAACTTTGGTTAACTAAAATTCTAAGCAATTTTTTTTAGTGCTTGTGCACGAGTGCATGACCTTAAACTTACCCACTTCCCACTAAACTGTATATTGGTGTGTTGTAATGTGCCTGTTGTTTTTAAGGGAGTCCCTATGCGCATGAGCTGACACTTCCAGAAACTTTCAAACATTTCATGCAACAAAATACAAACAAGAATAGCAGTGCACTTGCAGGTACGTGTAATCACTTCCATTAATTTATTCCAGAACTAAACATTTTACAGTGTTTCTATGTAGGTTTCATTGGAATCACTAAATCCTTTTCAAAACTTTGTGTATTTTTTGTAGATGATATTATAAATTCGTATAAATTGTATGTTGTAAATACATACACACTGTTCATGAATAGTCACTTAGACAAAATGTATCTTTGAAACCGTATTTTGTTTATGGAAAATGATTCAGTAATCCTGCTTTATTTTGAGTATGTTAATAATGTAATGTTTATTTGTAACATTTCCTTTTATGTGCTTTATTACTATTGGGTGACCAGGGCTTCTCACAAATAGAGTTTCGTTCAGGAGCTGCGGTTTCATGTTAACTCAGGGATGGTAAGTGACATCCAGATGGAGCAGGATGGGAATTTGGGCACCACCTGGTGATGTAAAGTTCACTTCAGTGAACACACCAGAGGGGGACTTCAAACACGTTAAGGATGACCCCACCCTGATTGCTGCCACACTCGGAAACTCAGGCAGCCATGTGGTTGGGACCAAATCCTTCTTGCAAACACTGACTGTTGTTGATGGCCAATGAGTTGCCTGTTATGAGAGAGCACCATAGATGTTGAATGTAATGCAGGAGTTACACACTTGTAAGAATAGTCATATCTAGGTCCCTGTTATTGGTTGTTGGTTAGGCTACCCAAAAGCCTAGTCACCATTTTCACGTGATATACATTTACACTAAATCCATTACATTTCTCTGTATCCTTTAAACCAGAAGTATTCGTATATAGTAATGTCACTATTTTTTATTATTATTTTTTTTACGATGGCTTTAAAGCTTGAAAAGGCTTGTAGGCCCAATAAGTCCTTTAAATGCACTATGTTCAAATGGCAAAAAAAAAATTTCAACTTCAGGAAGAAATTTATTGATATTTCTACAGGTACCACTGATAGTTCAATCAATTTTCTCCAGCAATCGTCAATGGAAAATTAAATCAAAATTACATACTTCCACTCTTTGCAATACAATTTTAAAATTATATTTTTTTTATAATCCTAACTGAGCACTGGATGGGCTACAAATTTAAGCAACTACTTACAGCATTAAATGATTATAAATACCTTTCAATATTTAAAATATAAATTTCTTCCAGGCCCTCCTGAATTGAAAATCCAAATAGATAATTTACTGAAAGACTACATAAGTAGTCACCACCAACCTTTTTGTATGAACCATTTATTTTTCCTCGATAGATAACAGAAATATGGAGACTCATTCTCTTCATGTAGCAGATTGCAGCGCAAAGCACTAGTGAACCCAGTGCACTTCGCTTTGGTGTAAAAACTTTGAACCATCTGACATTCCCAAGTTATAATCTTGTGCTATACAACTGGTTTGTTTACAATTTAGTTTTCAAACAAACATTTGCTTTTATTTCTAAAAAAAAAATACTTAGCAGAGTTTGTCTGTCATGTTGAAAGTAACAGCTGTGCACAGGTTTGCCCCGATGTTAAATCTCACTGTTTTGGTGTTTCGCATCTCTTTCAGAGTCTCGTATTCCTGATGACTTCCCTGTGGAAGATGCCCTCAAACTGATTATTGCAGACCCAGGGTTTCCACCCCTAGTAGCAAGGGTCCAGCGAGTCTTTGAGAGCTTGTCCTTGCAAGATACAAGCATACAGCCATTGCAACACACAAAGAAACTATGATGCCTTCTACAGTATCTAACCAAGTTGTCATAAGATGTTAGAATTGTTTATTTGTTTTATTAATTTATATGTGAGGATTTGTGTTTCAGCCAACGGTGTAAGTTTCCTACCTTCTGGCTGTCATGTTAATAAATACAGAAAAATATAAATACTGTAAATTATATTTAAAAAATAATAAAGTTGGAATTTACTTATGCATAAAGTATGCCTATACAATAGAAACATTTTGTCACCAAGAAATAAGTAAATGCTGTTAGCAATAAAAAAATTTTGAAAATTGTATTTTAAAGGTTATTTACATTTTAGTTTGGTTTTGCTAAGTCTAGAGAAATAGGTTCATTATTTTGTTTGAAATCTTGGTACAGTCGAGCCCTGATGTAACAAACATGTAGGTAACGAAAACCAATCTAAAGTAAAGGTTTTCAGAAACCGTCAAAAAAATTCCAAAAATTTATAAAAAAGAATAAAATATCCATGCTACAATGGAATAAATTGAAATGAAAACGTAATAGAAATACATTCACTAATCCATGGCAATAAAATGTAGGTATTTCTCATCTGTTAAAACACAGGGGGAAAAAAAACTTTGTTAAAATCAGTTTAAAACTACGGTGGTGGTGATTTGAGTTGACCACTGGCCCGCCTAGCGAGTTAGACTTTGTGCCACACATGATGTCATGAAGGGCTACTTTGTTCTTCACCCCTGCCTTCCAGCACAGATCATCCCTCTTAACACCTAGCTGCCCTCCCTCCCCTAGCGTGTAGCTGTCATCCAACCACGTGCGCATAGCAACAGCGGCAGCCAATAACAATGCGTGTTACAGATCTTCCCCTTTTCCTCATGTGCACCTTTTATCTTGTGACCACGCAGCACCCCATGTCTTTGTTTGCAGTGCTTAATACATTTTTCAATTGTGTTGTTATAACTTTGATTTTTGAGTTTTCTTCTTTGATTTTAATTACGGATTGCAATTGGAATTGACTGCATTGCCTGTTAACGATCGTGCACAATTTTTTTTTAATGGAATACAATTTTATTTACGGTTTTGGATACAACTCATTGTGTCAATAATAGCGCCAGCAGCGTCTGTTTCTACTGCAACACGCCTCGCTTTTCTGTCGTGCATGTCACAGTTGCTCTTGAAAAGTAGATCACGTCCTTCGCACCGGCTATGTGCATGCCTGTCGGCTGACTACAACATGTGCCGCTACAGGCCGTCAGTGTGTTGGATAAATTAAGGCGTGATTGTGGTGCAGTGTACAAACAATTGTTTATTTATTTCATTTTAGTGAGAAAGTTGGCCTTCGCACCTGCTAAAAATGTACGCTGGCAAAAAATATATTCATAGTGCGTGCCACAATGTTCACGTTTGTGGTGGTAAGAGGATGTTCACAGGCTTGTGGAATGTATATTTCTATCCGAAAGACTTCTGCTTAGTGAAATAAATTTGTGTTTCGTTAATAAATCATCTAATTTGTGAACAGAAAGGCTTCCCAATATGGATTTTGCACTTGTTATAAGGTAAGCAGCGCACAATGTTTGAACTTTTTTCTCGTTAACGTGAGGTCGTTTATGAACTTGTTATTGTATACTTTTATTCAGAATACTTCTTACTGTTTAGATAAATAAAAATTTCATTCATAAATCATTTAAATTTTGTACAAAAAGGCTTTTGGAAATGGATTTCGCACTTGTTAAAAGTTACGCGGCGCTCAATGTTTAAACTTTATTTTCGTTAACTACAGATCGTTTATGGGCTTGTAGGGTAGTATTTCATTTGCAGAACATCTGCCTAGTGAGTTACTTTAGTATTTAATTTAAATTAAAATGTCTTAACCTGAAAAAAAAAAACATATTTTTATAACAACATCTTGGGTGAGTGTTGTAAATTTGAATTTTACGAAACAGAGAAATAGATAAAAGATTTTGAGTAACATGACATTTGGTTAAATCGGGGTTCTACTGTACATACCGATACCATCCAATGTATTGAATGTTGCATAGTTACTTTGTTTTATGATGCATATAGTGCTCTTAGATGCCAAATGGTATACCAAATAAAATACTGTAAATCTGCACTGAATAGAAAAGATTTATAACATTTCAATGCCAGTGTCTGGCTCTGTACATATTTTAAATTAAAAATGTTATGAGTTGTTGGTCAAAACAACATAAAATTAGAGAGGAAGGATTAGTTGTATATGTTTATTTTTTGTAAATCTGATTGTGATGATAATAATTATTTTATCTATTATTTGAAAAATAGTTTGGCCTATACATTGTGTGCCACTCTTTGCAAGTGTAATAATAATGTGTGAGTTTTTGTTTTGCTTTTATAATTGAGTAATTGAGGGATAGAGAAGACTTGCACATACTAAATCAACAAATTCCTCTGTGTGGTTGCTAGGCAACCAGGAAGGATGTTGGACGAGAATATTACTGCCCATTTACCATAGCGTGATGCAACATTAAACTCTGTGTTTAAAAATTATAAATTATCAAACACATTAATTCTCTCCAACAAGTAAATAGAACAAGTTTACCTTTTTCCTCCTGGTTTAGAAGTATGCTGTGACAGAACATACAGAGATGTGACACAAATGGTACCCTTTTTCAATAGGATTTAAAATTCCAATTCTGCACAGATCACACAGATATACTCTGAATTCAAACCTAAGTTTTATTATTGTGATAAGAAAAATAGCAAAACATATTAGCATCAGACATGTATGAACATATGTAGTTATTAGAAATAATTCCTTCCAAAAATAAGATTTCTTACAAATTGTGACTGTGTTTCATATGTTAATATTTCTCAGAAGTAATAACAACTTTATATATATATATATATATATTTATATAATCTCTTTG
>NQII01000019.1:1317565-1345702 GCA_002778355.1 Clitarchus hookeri
CTTGAAAGATGTTTTACTTTTACTTGTGTGAGTTACTGGTGCATCTGGGCCCATAACCTGTTGAATTATTAACACAAAGAACACACAGCAGATAGAGAAATGTAAGTTTTATTTAACGAACTTTAACCACAACAACAACACACAGGAGATGAACAATAGCTAACAGAGAATGTTTATTATTGGCTGAGGGCTCTAGACATTAACCAATCAGAGCATAGCTCACGGTTTATACTGCCAAATACAAAATTAGTTTCCTCCAACAACATAAAAATACTATTAGTTCAGATTAATACAATGAATTCATGATGAGAATTTTCATTCAACAAATTCATATTAACTTTGAATAAGTTCATTAAACAAATACTGGTCCAACTAGCTTGACTTTAGAGCAAAATTCAATTCTCAGGGTCTCTGGACATCTTGACTTTAAGAAACTATTATGATTTGAACTGTTAGGAATTTATGTGGACTTTTGGATCATGCTATTTAGTACAATCTTACTCTTCTGAATATGCCACGACAATAGAGTCAGAAGTGTCCCCTTGGATATGTCTTCTTGGTGACTTGAAATCCACTAATAATTTAAAACTGGTGCTTTTTAGGCCTCTTCCTTTGCCTGCGCACAATTATTTATAACACTGGCGATGGCTCTCCTCCATTGCCCCCTGCCTTATGATGGGCGGTCTTACGAAAACTTAAATAAAATTTGCAGGAGTTAGTCCTACATGATCTGACCTGACCGCTATCAAGTCTAGAGAGTGTGCACCTGGGCTTACAAAAGTGTAACCCTGTCCTGCTTAACAAAACCAAGGAATAAACAGCTTCCTGATAAGGGAATCTTATCAGTAAAAAAGTTAATATAAGTGACCACCTTGTCAGTATACAATGATGTGGTTTGACAAGGAGAAATCACACAAATTAAGAAACGGTAATTATATAAATCTTTGACAGATAATTAAAATAAAATTATTATAAAATTCTACTATCATTCTGAGGTAAACAAACAAGAAAATATTAAACTGACACCTGTAAACATTGAAATAAACTTAATATTTACCAATAGAAGTAACGTGTAATGTAAACAAATGGCAATCCTTATCTTCTGAGAATTTTCATTTAAAATATAATTTAATGCTACTTGCATGTAGTATTTGTAAATTACAAAAAAAAAAAAAAAAAAAAANTTGGTTGTAAATGGTGTAGTACATATTCACGATAAAGTGAGCACTTTTGAAAGCCCTCTCATTTGTAATAGTAGTCAATAAATATATCTTATCCTTGGACTTTAACTTCTGAGAGCGGTAGAATACACACACACACTGTGTTTATTGCTTGAATGGCAAATGTGGTTAAAGGATAGAAATAGCTGAAAGAAAAAAGTAACTAGGGCCTCAAAAGTCCTCACTTTACCATGAACAGTCTATAGTGAGCAGTCTCCCTACTTTTTTTTACCTCTTTACACAAGGGAAAAACTATCCAGTTGTGGGTGTAGAGAGTAAATCAATGTAACTTAGAAATTACCTAATCTTCACAGTCTTTGTACTAGAGTATAGTACAACTATTTGGGGCAAATAGGCCAGCTTTCTTATTATATGAATCTCAGCAATAAATATCCTATTTTTCCTAGTCTGCCATATAAGATCATTTGTGCTGCTGTTTCAACTATCACAAGGTTGTCTGCAGTTGTTGATTGAGTTTTAATTAATGTGAGAGTTTTATTGGAATAAAAAGAATTACACATAATTTACATGCCAGGACAATAATGAAATTTAATTCCATGAGATATGGTGGGAATAAACGGCTAGGCCACTGATTATATTATAAAAAGTGGACAGAATGCACAAGTACTCACAGGGCGGTACTCGTGGAAAGAGAGAGAAACACATTTTCCATGCGGATGCACGGTCGCGCAACATTTCGCTGGCTAGGCCAGCTTCATCAGGCCGCGAGTGGTGGCACACTGCAGTCTGGTGAGTAGTGGTTGGCAAACAGTGAACTTAATAGCCACGAGGTGAACTAGGGTGAGGTTGGAAATTTGAAATGGGGCGGAGAGGTTATTTTATGTTTAAGCCAGGTGTCTGTCTGGGTTTAGTAATGTATTGGTGGGCTAGTTCCCAGCGTCGCAGTTCTGCACTATTATTAGTAGCAGGTAGGGCCCTCACCAGGAGTCAAAGTTTGTGTTGTGAAATTCTGCATGTGCAGCAACTGGCTTCTTTTGCAAAGGGCTTCTCCTGAAAATTTACATTTGCCCCAGCTATGGCTTGTTTGGTGTGCACTCTATGGCCATTCATTTTCTGTCTGAGAGTGTTAGTGGTAAGGCCAATGTACTCTGCATGCAACCAATCCTAGCTCGGCCGCCACCTCCCTACCATCCCCTTTCACGCACAGCTAGTTCATGCAGCTGTGGAGTGGGGGTAAGAAGGATCAGTGTGTCGTCACCGATGCGTGCCCCTGACCCTCATGACTTCCGTTGTGCTGTTATATGATGAGTTGCAGCCCCAGTCATCACCTACACTTCTCTCTTTTACAAGCNCCTCATGACTTCCGTTGTGCTGTTATATGATGAGTTGCAGCCCCAGTCATCACCTACACTTCTCTCTTTTACAAGCACCGCGATACTCTGCCGCTTGCAAACACAAGCCAACCGACCATAAGGGATGAGGAGCCTTAGCATTTGAGTCAATCTCTGATGATGTTCAGAGGCCGTGCTCACTAAGCTGACTGCCTCTTTGCGACTTAATCTGTGACTTTGACTGGCGTGTCTAATTTTACAAGACGGCTAGATTAGGGTAGGGAGCTGTAATCTGAATATGGCTTAGGCCACGTTTCTGCCAGAGTCAGACCCGACAGGGATTTTTTAGTGAGCTTGGCAATAGAGACTCGGAACGTGTAGAACTTCCCTCTGGACAATATTGTCTATTGTGAATAAACCCTGCAGCCCTTTATTCCAGAGTTGAGTTTCGTCTGCTGATTGGAGATGGGAAATACCTATTTAACTTGTCAGTATCTGGAGTCCCCATTAAACCAGTAACCTATCACGTCCACAGGGACTTCTCGGCAAGGAATAGGGCAACTGGACAGACATGCTTAGACAAGAACAAAACAATTCCTGTGGCAGGTGATTACACCTCAAAAGGGGATCTCTGTTGCAACTAGACGCTTGGTACTGTGGCTTTTCTGTCTTGGTTAGACCTGGGTCCTTGGGACACGACTGTTAAACGTGGTATCCAGAAGCCAGCACTAGGTCACACACAGGTTATTTTCAAGCTACTTTCACCACCCCCAATAATCCAACATGCCTTCATATTTGCTGCCGGGTGTTGGAATTGGAGGGTCAGTGTGAGTAACTGGGATCCTGGCACAGACAGGCAAAGGATAATCACTGAGCCTACCCTTCCACCTCTGCACATTCCACTGTGATTCGCCACCAGGTGCAGAGGTGTGGGGGAGGGGAACACTTAAACAATTATGTGTGGCTGCCAAGTGATCCCTGTTTCACTTCCCAACTCCCTACCCCTACTGATACCTTTCTGCAAGAGAAAGACAGAAAGGAAGAGTAAAGTCACTGCAGGACAAGAAACCTGAGAGTTGAGAAATGACTTGACGCAGGGAAAGTCGTACCTGGGCAGCCATCAACATAATGGCTAGCCATTAATTATGATCCAGGTGTTGAAATCTGTCTTAACAGCCTTAATTATGTTTTGTACACCATGTATTAATGTGGGATTTATTCCATCATTTTTCACTAAAGTGTCAATTGGGTAGTTCTTGCATGTAGACTAGTAGAATACAAATNTGTGGGATTTATTCCATCATTTTTCACTAAAGTGTCAATTGGGTAGTTCTTGCATGTAGACTAGTAGAATACAAATGTTCCTTCTGGGGCAACGTCATGGGGTTGCAACACAATTGTGTTCTAAGTTTGATCTATACAAATGCCATTTAACTTAACCTGAACCCTCTTGGGATGATTTGATATTGAATAATTGCAACAAATAAGAAATTAGCTTATTTAAAAAATAATATATTTTTTATCTAGTATGCTACCATGTTTGTTGGATAAGGTGTAGGAGGTGCTCGACCTATAGCTGATACGCAGATGTTAGAGCAAGGCGACTGTTTGGTGGTAGGTAGAGCCAACTAAATGATGAGACANTGTGGGATTTATTCCATCATTTTTCACTAAAGTGTCAATTGGGTAGTTCTTGCATGTAGACTAGTAGAATACAAACGTTCCTTCTGGGGCAACGTCATGGGGTTGCAACACAATTGTGCCATTTAACTTAACCTGAACCCTCTTGGGATGATTTGATATTGAATAATTGCAACAAATAAGAAATTAGCTTATTTAAAAAATAATATATTTTTTATCTAGTATGCTACCATGTTTGTTGGATAAGGTGTAGGTGCTTGACCTATAGCTGATACGCAGATGTTAGAGCAAGGCGACTGTTTGGTGGTAGGTAGAGCCAACTAAATGATGAGACANGACCTATAGCTGATACGCAGATGTTAGAGCAAGGCGACTGTTTGGTGGTAGGTAGAGCCAACTAAATGATGAGACAGTTAATGGTAAAGATGAAATGAGTGACCTGTCATGCAAATATACACTTGCAAGACTTTCACATGAAAGTGATTACTTCAGAATAAATCTCCATCGGCTCTAAATACTGATAATTACCACGCGGCTCCTGCTACAAATAAATTTAAACTTGATATAGAATACAAAACAGGAGGTGAAGATGGTCGTGAATACAGCATTGATGAAAATGAGTGTTGATGCTGAAGATGATGGCAAATTCCATGATGCTCCAAATGAACTTGTTTATAGACTCAGACATTTAATCTCTTTGCAACACGGTGGAGATTTCTCACACGTTAGTGAGATATCTCCCATCATTATTGAACTGAAGGTCAGGGATTATATCACATGGTGTGATGAACTGCTTTCTTCTTAGATTGTAATGTGCAAAGTAAAAATAATTTTTTTGTAACTTTTATTTTAATTGTCTTTCTTTTGTCCTCCCCAACCCCTCCGATTCAAAACTACAGATCTACATAAAGAATCTTAATAAAGACTTTAATTATTAAAAATGCACCAATTTTGGATTGCATACAAAACATCAATGCAGTCCAGTACAAATGTGTGAAGACAGTCGGTGAATGAAGGTTTTTTTATGTGTAAGGATGAGGGACAGACAACAGATCGATGGACTGATTTTGGATTGATAACTGATTGCAAGTTTAATTGAATTTTTGAAAGACTGATGAAAATATTGGAAGATTGGTTGAAACATTGCGAGATTTACTGAAATATTACGATATTGATCAAAGTATTGAAAGAAAAATTGCGAGATTGATCAAAAGATTGATGCTTAAAAAGAGCACGGAAGATAAGACTGACTTTTACCCGAGCTGCCCTTTTACATTCCAATTCTCGAGGGCCTGGCAATATTGATTTTTAAATTAACATGATTAAAACTTGCTTCTGCGGGTGGTCACTGCACATATGCTGGGCTTGGTTTGCTCACGCACACGCGCACATATAAACACTGGAGAGCAAAAAAAAAACTGGTATAGGCGTGCGTATGCAAATAACAGAGGTATGGAACCAATCAGAGTAACGCGGTCGGCAGCGCCTATATAAGATAACAAGCGTCTGGTAAAGTTGCTAGATCGGTTACTGCTGCTACAATGGCAGGTTATCAAGATTTAAGTGAGTTTGAACGTGGTGTTATAGTCGGCGCACGAGATGGGACGTAGCATCTCCGAGGTAGCAATAAAATTTGGATTATCGCGTACGACCATTTCACGAGTACCGTGAATATCGGGAATCCGGTAAAACATCAAATCTTCGACATCGCTGCGGCCGGAAAAAGATCGTGAACGAACGGGACAAACGACGACTGACGAGAATCATTAAACGTGACAGACGTACAACCCTTTCTCAAATTGGCGCAGATTTCAATGCTGGGGCATCAACAGGTGCCAGCGTGCGAACTATTCAACAGACCATCATTGATATGGACTTTCGGAGCCGAAGTCCCACTCGTGTACCGTTGTTGACTGCACGACACAAAGCTTTACGCCTCGCCTGGGCCCGCCAACACCGCCATTGGACTGTTGATGACTGGAAACACGTTGCCTGGTCTGACGAGTCTCGTTTCCAATTGTATCGGGCGGATGGACGTGTACGGGTATGGAGACATCCTCATGAATCCATGGACCCTACATGTCAACAGGGGACTGTTCAAGCTGGTGGAGGCTCTGTCATGGTATGGGGCGTGTGCAGTTGGCGTGAAATGGGACCCGTGATACGACTCTGATAGGTGACAGATACGTAAGCATCCTGTCCGATCACCTGCAACCATTCATGTCCATTGTGAATTTCGACGGACGTGGACAATTCCAGCAGGACAATGCGACACCCCACACGTCGAGAGTTGCTACCGAGTGGCTCCAGGAACACTCGTCTGACTTTAGACACTTCCATTGGCCACCTAAATCACCAGACATAAACTCATCTGCTCTATATCCGTCAAGTGAGTGCGGTGGACACTGTCCGACCCCTGCCCCTTCTACAATGGTAAATAATATTACCGTGAAATTACGGAAAGTGCTGGGAAAAATTATCCCTAGTTCTTCGTGAAGACGTAGTGAGAAATAAATGAGCTACAAATACGTCAACGGAAATTCAAATGTTTTGGGAAGCCAGCGTTGTNGTGAAGACGTAGTGAGAAATAAATGAGCTACAAATACGTCAACGGAAATTCAAATGTTTTGGGAAGCCAGCGTTGTAAAACTAAGAAAGGACAATCCTAGATAATGGTTTTTGTTGACTTTGTGAGCAGCTATTTTCCTATACTTTTCCTGCGCATGGCTGCTTGGTATCCCGCTTACCGTCGCGTCGCCAGTGTCATGTCAGTTTGTGCGGAAGGAGGTCGCGCTCGCGAATAATACAAATCCGCAAGAAAAAATAGTAAATTAGTTTGACATAATTACAGTATGCTATGTAAATGTGTACTCTCTATTTTTCCTAGTTCACGCTCTTTGTGATTCTAGTAGTTTTAAGTAGCTGTTCCCGCTGAAAGTATTTGTAACGGCTTTGTTTTTAAATTTGAAGGCCGGAGAGTTAAGGCCTATCAAAAAGAGCCGTAGGCCATATTACCCTCCTAATATATTTTATATCGCATATTGTTGTAATTTACGATTCTATTGAAATGCGTTGAATGATTATGCACTATGAACTGAATCGGTGAAATTTTCTCTAACTAAATCGCAGAAAGGCGTATGACGAATGATACAGTAATATTTAGAAACCTACATTGACGAATCAGTGAAAAAATGCCCGTATTCTTTCCCCTTTTACATCTGTTAAATATTTCACTGACAGTTTGACCACTTTGATTTGTCGATGACTTCGGTTTCACTGATTATATAACGTTAGGCGCATCTTCAGAAATGGGAATTAAATAAAGAAATAAATAAGCAAAACCAATGAAAGAATAAAATATATAATATTAGTTTATGTAACTAAAAGCAACGTACGTAGGCTGCCGGCGTTTGTTAATCGTTTGCGGACATTCTATAACACGTACCCAAGTAGCTTTAGAAATCGACCGTAAATACGTTTACTATTTAAGGACGTAGCTCTCAAGAAGTCACTTTAGTCTAATGGATAAAGTCAGAGTTCTCCGAAGAGTTTAATGAACAATGTCAGAGTTCTCCGAAGCCGGAATCAAACGTAAACATACCAGCAGGAACAATGGCAGCAAAGTAAACTAAAGGTTACATGACGAAAGAACTGTCCGAAGAGTTTCTGAAGCATTCGGCCAATTACAAATGTGCAGGAAAGTGCCTTTAATTTTTGACGGAGCGGCTANGTCCGAAGAGTTTCTGAAGCATTCGGCCAATTACAAATGTGCAGGAAAGTGCCTTTAATTTTTGACGGAGCGGCTTGTCATCTGGATCTGTCTACTGTAGAGGTCGCAGATTCACTCGCTATCTCTTAGTATTGTTTACCATACAACACTACGCGCGAACTCCAGCCACTAGATAAAGCAGTTTACCTAGCATTAGAACACCACTGGAATGCAGAGGCCTTGAAATTTTTGGAACAAGATCCACGCAATAAGCTTGATAAGGCACCATTTAATGCCATTCCTCCGAATATCAGGTCCAAATGCATGACACACTAGAACATTACAAGTGTCTTNATAAGGCACCATTTAATGCCATTCCTCCGAATATCAGGTCCAAATGCATGACACACTAGAACATTACAAGTGTCTTCAAGGAAACTGGCCTGTTTCCTCTGAATCCTCGAGCAATCCCGGAAACGTATTTCGCTCCGCCTATTTTGACAGAAGATCCAGTACGACTGGTACCTGGTGTCGCCGACAAAGGACAGGCGCTGCCTTCCAACTCCCCTAAATTGACGACGTCAGGAGAACAGCAGGGGAGTTCAGATTTACGTAACAGAACACCACGTACATAACGTTTGGATTCACCAGCATTAACCTCCTCATCGAACGCTCAGCTCAACCAAACATCTGTCAAGCACTTTGGAAGGTGCTATTACCGCATGGTTACTTCATCTGATTCGGACGATGATGACGATTATGTGCCTCTCTCACAAATGCAAGAAAGAATTACTTTTTGTCAACGTAGGCCAACGCCAATAAAGTCAACGGGCAGTTCACTGTTGGGACCACAGACTAAATATGAGTCTATGGCTGGGACATAAGGCTTGTTGCATATCTGGCATGCGCACTCTAATGCATATTACCTTTAAGCGTGCCAATTGCAATTAAAATCTGGTAGCTATGTTTAATAAATCGTTATGCAAAAGAAATATTTGTCGTCTAAGCGAAGGAGAAAATAATATATAACCTGCAAATTTTGAAGACATTAGTCCTATTCAGTGAAGCCTGATTTGATTTCGTCCTGCTACAAATTAGATTTGAGACTATTGCTAATTTATTTGCAATGCAAATAAAGGAGCATTGAAGTTATGTATTTCATAACTCTGGTGACTTTGCTTCTCTATGGTGAAAAAATAAAATAGCAGCGCGATTTTATGCATTTGATAGTTTTCTGTGAACACTAAAAACGAGATTAAATCTTGCGTACTCTGTGAATCTTGCATAATATACTTCCAATTACTAATTGGAGTCTCAACGCTTTTATTCCCCATAATTTTGTGTATAAAAATTGTACAGAAATATACTATTACTGTAAATTTAAAGCAATGTGTACAGTTACACATTCCTTTGTGGGCAATAAAATATTTAAATATAGGTTTTTAAATGTAGGACTCAAAAACTGGTACATCTGACATGAAATCCAACTTAACCCGTGGAACAAAACATAAATATAAGATAATATACGTAGAGTGGCCTCTCAATATTGTTTACTATACTGTGCTTTGAAGCCAAGGTCCCAATCAGAGGTTGTGGGGAAATTCGGCGAATTTACGTTCTGCATAACGTAGTCAAGTACGACTTAGTTTCAAACAACTTCCCTTCTCATTTTATGATAGCAGTTATGTATTAGAATATCGCGGTGTTCTGTGTCGGATACCATTTATTATTATCGCCAAATATGTCTTTGTTTACATATGATGTTTACATTGCAATAGGCGCGGAGTAAGTAAAACCAAGGAAAAAATGTTTCGTGTTTTATGTAAAACATTTTATCTGTGCTTTAAGTGTCATTTTCACGTGCTGGGAAGTTCGTTTTAACCATTTACAGCTAATAACAGCCATGAAATGTTAACGTTGCTGCACCATACATGTGTGCTTCATAACAAATGATGCAATCACCTATCTATCCTAAATGATACTGACCATAGTTGAGTACATGGAAAATGGAGGGGGATATGGTTGAGTCTTCTAGCAAAAGAGCTCGTATATATCGTGTTATTTACTCATTTGTTTATTTACGTTCTTGAATGGTTTTCAGATAGTCGTGCTGTTGCGGAACAATTTAATATAAAGAGTTGCGGAAGAAACTTTCGTATTCCACACAGAAAATATGTAAGTATTTTTCAGTTTACAATTCGCGTATCTTAAATTATTATTATTTTCAAAAAATTATCTCTTTAGCTGAGCAGTATTATTTGTTACACTAACACATCATAATAAAGCGCTTTTATTGCGTGTTATTTAAAGTGCAATCATTACAGTAATGGCACGAGAGTGCAGTTTCCTTTATAAAATTTAGAGCAGGAACTGGCATAAGAGAAACATACAGGCCTATTTCTTACTATTTCACAGAGTTTATATATACAATGACTCATACATGCAACTCATCAGGTCTACGGAAATGTTTATTTTACGTACGGCGTAAGAACGCACATTGAGATGAAAGCTGAAATAATGCTTTAAAAAATATGCAGTTAACTGTGAAAAAAAATCTGTAGTCACCTACTGATCACTAACGTAAGCGTTTCTTCTTTTACCCACCTCATCACACTTTTGCACTGTCCGTGACTCAAACCTCAACACAATTTTTAAGGTGTTCGGTGGCCCATATACGCTCCATCAGGCGCTCTCACTAAATCCCTTCCTCTTGCAACATCTAACTACGGGTGGTAATGGGCCCCTCACGGGGCCTGATCTACCCCCGCTCTGAGCTTCGGCAGTGATAGAAATGGCGGTGGAGCTATTCATGCTCTGTCATTCCTGTCAGCCGGCGGCCATCTTGTCTACCTCCTCTTCAACAATCCTCACCAATTCTCCTCTTCAACAATCCTCACCAATCCTCCNCCGGCGGCCATCTTGTCTACCTCCTCTTCAACAATCCTCACCAATTCTCCTCTTCAACAATCCTCACCAATCCTCCTCTTCAACAATCCTCACCAATCCTCAATAATCCTCCTCACCAATCCTTAGCAATCGTCACCAATACTCAACANCTCCTCTTCAACAATCCTCACCAATCCTCAATAATCCTCCTCACCAATCCTTAGCAATCGTCACCAATACTCAACAATCCTCAGTAATTCTTCTCAGCAATCCTCCTCACCAATCCTTAGTAAAGTTAGCAACGACTGAGGAAAGGAGTTCCACATCTTAGCATTGAATTAAAAGTATTAGTTAGGTAAAAAAAATTGTGAATAATGAAATGATTTCCTTTACTTTCTGGTTTTTAATGCATTTAGGTGTAAGAATGAGTAAATTTGTAAAATATTTACTTTTGTAATAATTCCAGAGTTTCACTTGATCGACGCATGCATAAAGTGATGAGCCCCATGGCAATGTTAATTGTACATATGGCGGAACAATACATAATGTGTGTACAAGTAGACGGTAAGCAGGGATCGCAAAAGTGCTCAGTTTACCGTGAACAGCCTCCATCTGAAACGTCGTAGGTTCTTGTCGGTAGCTGTATCGCTCGCGCGCAGGCAACAGTGTGGTGATGTGTGTGTCGAGGTCGGAGCAGAGGCGGGATCGGTGGACGTCACGCGGTGCCGCAGGAGACAAGGAGTCTTCCTCAGAAGAATCGCAGGAGGAGGCGCTGCTGCTGCCCAGGCCCGCCGACCCCGAGCCGTCGCTCGAGCACTGGGACCTGCAGAAGCTCATCCTCTTCGTCAAGGTGCACTCTCCCCTCCGCAAGCGAGACTATCTATAGTCTATTCGCGTTTTCTTCACCCTTTTTTAATCAAACCGGGAAAAATAACCCCATGTATAATATGCTCGGTTATTTACTAAAAATGTTATGTTTCACACGTGTTTTATACTTGTGTTAACATAAAAGTATCTTATTTTTGGTTAAGTTGAACTTTAACTTATATTTCATCTATAAATTATATTTCATTTATAATTACGTAATATGAAAAAAATAGAGAGAAAATATGCGTGTTGGTAATGCCTAGTAAAAAATACTTATTTAGGGAAATTTTATTACACTGAGTGCGCACGAATGCGGCGCGCTGTCTTTTTGGTGTAGTGATTTCTAGACTCGGTTAAGCTTAGTTTGCGTGAGGCGGAGGAATATTCTGGAAGCAGGGCTTCAGAAAAGTGTGAAGTTACCGAGAATGACCTATAGTACATTCGCAGTGTCTTCACACTTCTTGAATCAAAACTTTGAAACCAAAAGTGTTTGGTTGTTTTCCTAAATATGTCGTGCATCGTTAGCATTTTATACTTTCGTTTACATGAAGGTATCTTATTTTTGGTTTAATAGAACTTTTACTTGTATTTTATCTATAAATCATAATACCTATTTCATTTATAAGTGATATGAATAAAAACACAGAGAATATAGGAATGTTGGTAATACCGAGTAAAAAAAAAAGCATCATGCATACAAATGCGATGCGTTATCCATTTGGAAGGTTGAACTTTAGCAGCAGGGCTTCAAAAAAGTTGTAAATGACTATGAATGGACTGACGCGCGCTGTTTGTTGAAATGTGTAGTATAATAATGTATGCGCAGAAGTGCACATTATGCAGGGATAACATCTGCAAGGCAACAGGCTTGCGAGTTTGGATGCGCCCTGTGTGGAGAGTGGAGTAAATAGGTTTAGGCGGCTCTTCGCAACGAGGTCTTTAAAGCCGACGAGGATGAAACTAGGTGTATACGGAGCAGCGCCGGAATGCAAGGGCGATGTAAACGGGAGACCCCGAGAAAACCCGCCGACCAGCAGAATCGCTCAGCACTATTTCCACATGCAACCCCGTAGGGACCCGAGTCCAAACCATTACGGTGGGAGACGAGTGCTAAAGCCGCTACGGAAATCAAGGGTTTTATATCTTCACAGAAAATTGTTTCACAAAATTAATGCTAAAAATGTTTATCACATTGAGTTGCTGCTTTTTTATTTGTAATTGTTTCACAGTTCAAATTCTGTTTGTTTATCATAGTTATAAACATAGCATTAAGTTTCTTGGGTTCGTTCTCCTTGTTTCTTCATACATAACATTTCCTCCGCCCTTCAGGGAGTTAAAAAAATTATAAATGTAGGGACATCTGAACAACACATTTAATTTGGTGAGTATAACTTTGGTGGAAATCGTCGGCGTGATAATCGACACAGAATATTCTAAGTCTCAGTGTCTGGAGACTGATCATGATTTCTTTCTAGATTTATGGGAGCTGAAGTCTTCGGTGTCGTTATAGAAGATGCATTTGGCTGGAGTGTACTGTGAGATGCTTCGGATGATTAACTTCCTGTGGTATTCAAACGAGGGTATAAATATATTCTTCGTGGGGGCTCAGTGACGTTCTTCTGAACATTTCGTTGAACAGATGAAGCAGGTTGGTGGGAGGATTCTTCTGCTCTATGTGTTCGGATATGATCGACATATTGTTTGAAGAATTTTCCAATGTAGTCGATCTCACAGTGAAAGTCTCCGAGGCGTTTTAAGATTGTTCCTGTAATCCATTGGCCCATGCGTGGATCTCCTGAAAGGAAGTACGCTGGTTGAGTGGGTTGGAATGTTGCTAAATGTATTTTTGAATTTAGATTGTTGTTTCTCCGTAATTTTTGTGTACATATCGTCGGGCCAGACAAGATCGAGATGTGTATGTTGATTTCGTCCCAAGAAAAGGTGTGCAGGTGAATGTCCGGTAGTAGCATGTGGTGCCTTCCCATTCTGCTGTAGAAACTCGTTCAGGCTCTGCTGTAAAAAATCTGATGTTGTAGACATTGCACTGAGATCACCCTTAACCATCTTTACATGCTGTTCAGCTTGTCCATTAATTGAGGGATGACATGGAGGTATAAGCTTATGGTACTTAACACCGCTGACTTGTATAAACATCTTTAACTCTGCAGAAGTGAGCTGTGTAGCATTATCAGAAACTATGATGACAGAAACACCATATGTTGCAAATAGTTCATCCGGAATACCAATTGCTGAGGAAGTGGTCATGGATCTGGTAGTTTTAACCTCAAACCTTGTACTGTACACATCGACTATGGTAAGCAGTATCTTGCCAGCTATGGGACCTGCATGGTCGATGGCATGCGCTCCCATGGTCACTTGGGATACTCCCAGTGATGATTACGAAATTTGAACGGAGCATGGGAGTGTTTGGCACACTCGCTACAAGTATTCGTGACGCGCTCGATGTCTACATCAATACCTGACTAGTAAACAAAAGATCGAGCTATACCTTTAATCTTTACATTATCTACATATGCTGTGTGTATGTCTTTGAGGATCATTTGTTGCAGTGTAGGTGGTACGACGATTCGGTGTAGAGTGTAGACGTAGAGTGTAGTTTACATCTGGTGCTTTGAATCCTGAACGTGCGAGACTTCGACCCGACTCCAACAGTTGAATTTTCTTGCCGATGTTAGGATCTTTTCGTGTTTCTTGAACAATGATCTCGGCTCGAACTGGTAGCTGTTTAATCTGGCAGAGGACGAAGTGGTCAAATTCATCATTCTCTTACTTCTCCTCCTTCTGATGTATAATTGTGGACAGTATTAACAGTTGTTGGTGGTGGTGCATTGGAGCAGTGATAATCATTCGTCCGCATTTGATTTAGTTGGCTTGAAACAAATGTCATAGTCAAAGTTTGAAAGGTTGTCTGCATGATTTGCCATTCGACTAATGCATAGCACTGTAAGTGATTTCTCTGGACGTAAAATTGGGGTCAATGGCTTGTGATCTGTAATAAGCGTAAAGTGACGAGCATACAAATAATGGTAGATCTTCTTAACAGCCCACAGTATGGCTAGAGCTTCTTTGTTGATTTTTGGATAATGTTTCTCAGTAACACTCATGGTGCGACTTACATAGGCGATCGTGTGTTCCTGTCTATTTGACAAGCGATGTGATAGGACAGCGTCTAAACCTGCCTTACCTGCATCCCTTGCTAGAAGTAAAGGGAGTGATGGATCATATAGTGTCAGTACCTGTGGAGGAATTAAAGCATTCATGATGGCATAATATGCTGCTTCTGCAGCTGGTATCCATTTGAAAGGTTCTGTGTGCAGCATTCTTCGAAGTACTCGGTTCCTAGTTGATAAATTTGGAATAAACGAACTACAATACGTCGCTTTGTCCAAAAATTACTGTAAGTCTTCAGGTGTTGAGGATATTGGCGCATCTCGAATTGCCTATATGTGTTTGTCTGATTTGTGCAAGCCATGGCCGTATATCTAGTGTCCTAGGAACTTGACAAAAGTTGAAGCGAAGTCACATTTTTCACGATTGAGACGTAGGTCGTGAGACCTTATTCTCTCCAATATTGTTTACAGAGTTGAAATAAGATTTTCAAAACTATCTGCAAAAACTAGCATATCATCATATAAATTTAGTAGGTACGTTGGGAATGTTTTGTAGGTCAGCTTCCACGTGGCACTGCCAAATCGCAGGTATATTTGCAGCACCTTATACTGCATGTGTTGGTCGAATCAATCCATGTGTAGAGGTGTTGAGTGTCAGTACATTTCGAAATTCTCCATCGATAGGCAGATGTGTGTAAGCATATGTGATGTTCAAATGGCAGGCAATAGTAGCTCTTTTGATACTGTTGAATGTGTTCACATGCTTTAGGATCGGGTATTCATCTATGATCATGCATGGTTTAATTGTAGGTTTGTAGTTGCCCATAATGCTAATTTTTCTTTTTTCTTGGTTACAAAATGTGCTGGCGAGGCCCATTCCGAATGTTCAACTCTCTCATAGAAACATGATGTGATCTTGGCATCTATCTCTTTGGCATAGGCTTCGTGTAGTGCTAGTGGTACCTCACATTCACGAGTGAAGATAGGTTTTGCTCCTGGCTTCAGGTGCACTGTAGCAGGTGGTACAGTTAGTTTTCCGGCTACCTCACTGAAAACATCCTCATAGTGGGCTAATAACTGATTTATTTGAATTTTCTGTTCGAGGTTCAGATATGGAACCGTGGTAGTTAATGAGGGAACTGCCTTAGGTGCAGAAAATAATTTCACAAAATGTATCTCGTGAGCAAACACTGCAATCATTCTCGTCCAAAAAGAGTACCAAAATCGCCATTGACAAAATAAAGGTGAAGTCTACGTGTTGTCCGTCCTATTGTGACATTGACTGGTAAACTGCCTATACAATTCGCGCTGTGACATGTGTAGCTTGCGAACTGTCTATTTGTCTTTTGAAGGTAGAATGTTGGTTTTATGGCGTACTAACTACACCACAAGGTGCACCTGAGTCCAACTCCAACTCTGAATTGTTTCCATCGATCTGCACATTGAACATATGCTTATCCAACTGTTTCACTGTGTTGATGTATTGCACTTTACTGAATTATTGTAAGGTGTCTACGTCCACTGATAGTTGGGCATCTTCTGTAATTTTATCAGCATTTTGTGCTGGCTTCTTTGACTTGCAGACCTTGGTGACGTGGCCCATCTTGCCACAGTTATTTTATCTGCAGCTGCGAAATAAGCTTTGGTCACGGGTGTGCTGTCCTCCGCAATCATTGCATAGTTAGCGAGTTTTGTGGTTATATTAAAAATGTTCGTAATATTTAAGCTTATCATGTGAAGAAGCTCTTATGTGTGCGTTTTTTTTTTGTTTGTTTTGTTTTCTTAGTTCGTATATGTGAATATCCTATTTTATGCATTGGTTCTGATGTGGCTGCTGATCTGGCAGTATTTACTTCACTGATCGTGTTGTGTGTTGCTTCTATTGTGTGGGCTCTCTCATATTCTTCGGTAAATGTGGATGGATTCTTGGCTATAATCTCATTGCACATGTCATGAGAATTGAAACCATATAAAAGTTGTTCAGTTAACATTCTGTCCATGAAGTTGTCATATTTACAATGAGAGGCTCCTTGTCTTAGACGTAGAACAAAATTAGCTACAGTTTCACTATTTTGTTGTGTAAAAAGCAGGAATTTAATACTATCTACATATTTATTCCTGGTTCTGTCAAAATGGACTATAAGTGCCGTTTGTATTTCGTCTTATGCAAGTTAATCTGGCAAGCGCGGGCTTGCTAGAAACTTTAAAGCACTGTTTAGTTCTGCACCCATATAGACACGAGCATAACTAGAATATTCTTCTTTCGGTATTTTGCTTAGCTGGAGTGCCCAATCAAAACGCTGGAAATAATCCTCGATGGTAGTGGATTCTGATGAACGGTACTCACCGATTATGAATATAGGTGACTTTGTTTGCATTTTAGTTTATGGTGATGTAGAAGTGTCATAGGTGCTTGTTACATTCTCTATATATGGTTTAAGTGCACTAACATGCATGTTGATACGAGATTGAAGTAGTTCTGTAAATTCCATTGTAGTTGGCTGTGACACACTAATGTTTATTAATACTCACTTTATATTTTTAATAACCCCCTCTTCTGACAATACTTTCATATCATCACAGATAATTGGTTCACAAAATAAATACTAAACATGTTAAACACATTGATTTGCGGTTTTATTTTCTGTAATTATTTTACAGTTCAAATTTTGTTTGTTTATCATAGATTAAAAAAAACATTAAGTTTCTTTGGTTCGCTTTCCTTGTCTTTTCATGCATAACAAAGGGCAAGAGTATGGAGAGAATCTTGAGAAAACCCACAGGTGAACAGCGATAGCAATACCAAAATATCGGCAATTGAGCACGTATTTTAGAGGGAGTGGCCTAAAGGAGGTTTGCATACGTGTACTGTGAAACAGGTTGCCTGCTAATACAGCACTTGGTGTTTACCAAAAAGTAAGCCCTGGGCCTTACTGTAAGAACTCTCAAATACTATATGCAACACTGAATCCAGTGTTTGCAGCTGGATTGTAGAAATTACGGATTTGTTTTTGGTTGTATTCATCTAGCATCTCAAGTACTCAGATATTTTTTATCGAATGTGATGAAAAATGCGTGATTGGAAGAACTTCCCTGCATTTCCACCTCTTTTCCCCAAGA
Organism: Clitarchus hookeri; assembly: GCA_002778355.1. Taxonomy (NCBI): domain Eukaryota; kingdom Metazoa; phylum Arthropoda; class Insecta; order Phasmatodea; family Phasmatidae; genus Clitarchus; species Clitarchus hookeri. Next base: position 1,335,432 of record NQII01000019.1, read on the forward strand.
CGAAATCCGTATGTGAAACGGTGGAATCAAACCCGAATCGGCGTGACGAGAGGTCAATGCACCACCCATGCGTCCTCCGTGGCACCGAATGTGCGATCTGGCATTGTATGCTAGTCTTATGCCTCGCGAAAAGCAGAAAGAAACACCCGGTCATTTGTCTGGAGATACTCGTATTTTATACCAGAGACGCGCAATTCTTCAAGGAAATAAACCTACAAAGTGGTATTTTTTACTTTCACTGGTTTTTGTTTAATTATGGTGTCATAAAATAGTGTTCTGTAATGTATTGTTACTGTCTTAGTTCATGCAACCTAAGACAGTACAAGTTAAAAGGTAAATCACTGTGTGGAATGGCTAGTCAGAAAGATCAAAAAGACTCAATAAGACTGAGGCCGCTCTATTACTTTAATTCACATTAATTGACTTTACATATATCTCGTGAATGGTAATCAGTAATTCAATACAAATCTAACTTTCTCAATATTTCTGAATGACAGAAAATGATGAAAGGTTTGCAATCAAGCTACTAATAAACCCCAACTCACACACTCGACGAACTCAACACTTACCACTGTATTCTGTATGCAGATATGAAGGCGGTAATCGATCGAAGACTCTCGCTAGGCGCTGATGCAGTCTGCCCGCCTGGCATAGGCTCCCGCGGCACGGCAGTAGGCCAAGACCTTGCCCCAGTCTCGTGCGTGGCTTATATACGCGGCGTCGTCCTCGTCACTTGGTGCGGCGGCTCTGTTTACCCACGTCTCTCAAAAACACACATACCCCTTTAGCTCAGACACCTCTCTGCAGGCTCCGTTGTGCTCGCAACAGTATGTTACAATAGTTTATGTGAAATTCTCAAATCGTTGACTTATTAATGTACCTGGAACTGAGCTTCTGACCTCTCCACGCACTGTATGGACTTTAAGAGGAATTTGTACACTTTAGCGATCATGTCATTTGACTATAACATGATTACGTGCTGTGATAATTTTCATGCGCAACCTAAGGTGGAGAAATCCCATTCAACTTAGAATTTTTACAAATCTTTGCAATCATTCTGCATGATCGGACATTAAAAATCAAAGGTTGACATAGTATTAAAGACTACTTAACAGAATTTTTTAGTTTGCACGATTCTAGTTATATCTGTATTTCCGCATGTAGGACAAAAATTATGAAATATTGAGGGAACCTCTGATTACTGTTATAAGTGCGAAACGAGTAACAGGAGAAAAAAGAAGTTGCGTTTCGAAATAATTCTTAAGATGTTCCCTGTGTCTTGACAAGGTTAGTTTTTAAATATTGAATGTGGAAATTACGTTGTGGGGGAATATTCGTAATTGCAAGATGGCAGCAATCTCTCTCACTTAGGGTTCGGCTTCGTCTCTTTTGTAGAGTAATTACTGACAATTTAAGATTATAGAAAATTTACATTTTACGAGTTGTTTAATATTTTTGTGCTTAAATTTAATTGTGTGTTTTCTACTAGTTGTAAAAAGTCAGGAACATATTTGTATTTTACCAATAAATTCCTGCCTTTTTGCAAGAAGAAATAACATACAGTGAAAACTAGATACAAAAGTATTAGACACCTAGTAAATTGTACATTTTATGTAATCAAACATTTCCAATAATACTTCTGAAATTGAAAGTATGAAGAGAAAACGAAGAATTTCTGCATGAAAGGCGAAGCCTTAAGAGTACGCTACTGCAATTGCAGTGCGAAGGGACAAATTAAAGGCTGCCGGCGGAATGAGAGGAGTGAGAAAGCTGGTGCGCATTCGCATTGGCGAGGAGCGGGGACCTAGGAGGCGCGTGTGTTTGTGGCGTGCAGGCCGGGAACCAGACGGCGACGCTGACAGGACTGTGCTGCATCCTGGACCACGACCTGTCCTCCGAGCCCAACCAGATGACCATCAAGGACACGTCCTGCCTGGAGACTCTCGTCAACCTGCTGCAGACGGCGCACGAGGACTGCGTGGTGAGTCCTGCCTCAAGAGCGTCCCCACCTCACTACGCAATCACACCGCATAGCCCCGCAAGCTTTTCTGACGTTAACTAGCTCCGACATTGAGATTCACAGATGTTTGAAGAGAGCCTAGAAAAATGGACAATGGGCAATATTACATACTGGCTTTTGCCAACTTCGTGAGCAAATATTTTTTCAAATTATATCAATGATAACTTGATAAAAATACCAGATCACTTGAAAAATTGCATTAATCATGTTTTTTTTTAAGCGTAAATATAAGCCTTTAAATTTAAAATTTTGATTCGTGTAAATTTCAAAACGTTATTTCAACACAAAGTATTTTTTCAGCTAATGTGTTTCCTGAAGTCATAGGAGTGACACGATTGTAATTTCTTCGAAATCCCACACTTGTTATTTTGACTTTGAGTTTACGTCAAAAGTCAGGAATGAAATACGGGTAAATAACATACGAAAATAGCAAGAAAATAAATACTCTCATAATATTATGACTTGAACAATTATTTTTAATTGTAGCCTTATGTATACGATTTGTTCAATTTTGAGAATCGTACGAAAAATAAATTAATTTTTTATTCATATAATTGCTTTTATTAGTTTTATGAAAGTAATAGTCTATAATTTTCATACTTTAACCAAACCACTATATCACCCTGCAACAAAAAAAAAGTGATATACTTACTTAAAATGTGTAAACTAATTTCGTACAGTAGATCAAACTTAATTTTGCATATCATCTTACGCCGCAATAACACATCAATTTTTACTTACGGCGTCAGAATATTGGCAGAAACACATTATTCTTTTATAGTAATTGCTTAAAAATGTAGTTAAAACAGTTATGTAGTGTTGCTCTTTCGTGTTTTTTCTCATTTGGCTTCCATAAATCTGTAGAATATGATTAACGTTTGTAGCATCAATTCATATCCCGTGCACTATTACGAAATCAACATTTCAAAAAGAACTGTTCGTAGCTACGTGTATTTTAACGTTAACTTATTTTCTTGGCATGCTTTAAATAATTTCGGCAGCGAACCTGGGAAATTAATTCTATATTTCAACGTCTTGTCAGAAATAAGCAATGAATTATTATTTTATTTTATTTGTTTTATGCAAGTTAAGAACTTGTGAATAAACTTAAAAATTTAGTAGTTCTAACTCCAGGTTCGTAGCGTGTGCCCTGCTATTTGGTATAAATTAGTAGTACATATCAAAGATCCTTGTTTCGACTCCCTGCCGGGTCAGGGAGTTTTCAGATGTGGGAAAAAAACTTTTGTGGGTTCAGGATTGTGTGTTGAGTCGTTCTTTATACTTCATGCTGCGGAAGGCAACGACAAAACATCGCACATCTTGTCCTTCGTTACAATGCTACCTGGGGAACCGAAAAGCATTGAATACGATTTTCCATCCCACGTTACCGCTACTTCACTTCTGCAAGCAATGTACAGCAATTTATTGTGAGCACAGCCCTTTANTTTTTTTTTGTTATTGCTTGGTAATCTTAGTGTCCATCAATTGTTGCCAATTGCATGATAGCTTTGGTTAACATAATGAAGCATTTTCTTACTTATCTCGATCCTTTGGGAATCTAAAAGAAGATACCGAGGTTTTAATTGTGTAGTTAAAACTGGTATATAAATTGCACGTATTCCGCCCGCCAGATCGTATCTCAATCTTTCTCATGCAATCTCTGTCTTCTTCTGTATCTCTCTTCGCGTCCAGGCAAGTACCAACAACCACCCGTCATCGGTGTAACCATAGACAATACAGTCATGTGGAAGGTCCAGCCACAACAACATAATATTTTTGAGGGACTGATGCCGCTCAACACTGACCTCTCAGGACATCCTTTTGTAAGTGTTTTCTCCGTTGTTACTGACACCTTTTCATACAAACAAGCCCTTTCATTAAAAATTCTTTAATAATCCAATACAAATAATGAAGGCTTAGTATCCAAGTCAAAGATAAATAGCACATGGGTTAACCTTCATACCTGAGATAAGGATGGAGCCTTATCACATAGGAAATTCAACATGGCGGCCATCGGACCGGGATGGGGACTGCAGACCAGGGTATTGATAGTTCTGTTCAAATTGAAAAGAAAACGAGATTTCTAATGCAGGAGTTTGGCGTAAGGAAAATTTACGGCGCAAGAAAAAGTGGCAGTTTTTTTTAAGGCTGGCAGTGTGTGGAGAAATTCTGTTAATTTGTGTGTAAAAGTGGGTTTTTTGTCCGAATACTTACCCTAGGAAAAATATTAAGTATTTACTTTATTTTGTAAATATTATAGCTACTCTCCAACAGTATTAAAATCGTAAATAGTAAAAATACAATTGAGTCTAGCATTTCCATTTCGTAATAATGTTTATTTTCGTTAAAAAAAAAAGTTGCGAATCCAAGCGCGAAATGACTACAAATGTAATCAAAAGGAATTTTTAAATTGTTTTTTTACAATTATTTAAAGTAATGGTGCAATACAAAGTTTTACAAAATCCTATTTTACGCGCTAATATTAAACATTGCGTGGACCTATTTAGTTAATTCCCCACTCTAGTGCGAAGATCAAAGTTTATTATTTGTGTAGATTCTAACACAAAAAAAGTATATGTAAAAATTTAAAAGAATTATATATATTTTTAAAAATTGCAAATATCACATTTGTTAACATACCAAACGGAGAAAATCCACCATACATACAACGCCAATGCTATAGGCCTATGCTGTGCTATGGGCCTATGTTGGCGAAAATGTATATTTGCCAAACTAAAGGAGGTTTCACTCGCTCTCGGCCCCAAATGTTCCGCTCATAAATATCAAACTTTTGACCATGCTATAATAAAATGTGCTACAAACGTACCCTTAGTTTATGAGAAACCCGGTGACGTCATTTGAGGTGGTACCACTATCTCCCTAGTCTTTGCGTGGTCATGCACGTGCGTCCAGACGATTTGGCTGTTACAATGCCAATCGTACGGGGTATGTGCATTCAATTTGAGTTATTGTCACTGTTGTGACTCACCTGATAGTGGTTCGCGTTGGTTCGAGTACAGTGCGAGTTTGAGTTTGTACTAAGGGCGGAGCGGCGTGTGTTTACCATCCGCACGTACTGGTGAAATGAGTCTATAAAGGCGTGCCAACGACAACTTATCGAAAAGCAAAGCCTTCCATTCAATACAGGGGCAAAGTGAGAGAAACGTCCTGCAGAGGCATTCAGCTTGCCAATCCGAGGAGGGTGTTGCAGCTGGGGGCGCTGACGGTGCTGAGCCGGATCTCGGCGAACCCGCGCATCCGGCTGCGGATGAGCGACCTGAAGGCCGTGCCGGTGCTGGTGAACCTGCTGCGGGGCCGCGCCGCCGCCGCCCACACACTGGCGGCCGACACGCTCGCCAACGTCGCCAGCATCAAGCAGGCCTGCAGGGACGTCCTCGACAGCGGCGGCATCCCCATCCTGGTCAGGCTTCGCACGCTGTTGTCGACTCTCGGCGATTCACCGGGTCTAGTCCATACACTAAAGATGAGGTAGATTGCTAAGTCGTCTTCTGTGCAGGGACCCAACATTGGCCTACCCCAAACGAACACAACTGTCAAAGTCACATGTCAACAGTGATGAACGTGTTCTTAATTTTTAAATGAGAAAATCACTGCTATATAAATAAAATACTTTTACCAATTTGAATTTAATCAAACTGAATTACAAATTGGTTAGAAGAAGTATATAAACACGCCAAAGCACTTGTTTACTATTAGTGTTCTAACCTCAAATACAATCCACGCCTTTTTTGCTAGTCGTATTGGCAGAAAAGCTGGCTGTGCGCAGTCAGCGAAATCGGTCTACCTCATCTTTAGTTTATGGTATAGTCCATTCACGGTTACTTCCAACTTTTCTGAAGCCCTGCGACAGTTATATGACGGATATTCCTCCGCTTTGTGTCAAAAAAATCTTCACAGTCTATAAAATTACACCAAAGGGACAAAGCACCTCATTCGTGCGCACTTAGCTTAGTGATATTTTGCATTAAAAATATTTCTTACTAGTCATTCTCTCTCCGGTTTTATTCGTAATAATTAATTATATGTATAATATTATGATTAATTTATAAAATATAATTGAAAGTTCAATTTTAACCAAAAATAAGATACTTTTATTTTTACAGAAGTATAAAATACTTATGGTACATGACAACGAAACACGTTCATGGGGGTGATTTTTCAAAAGTTTGATTCAAAATGTGTGAAGAAACAGTGAATGGACTATACTGTAAATGCCTTCTTGGAATGTATTTTACTCCCTGTTTTGTATTCTTCCTGTGCATCGGAGGTACAGGGCACAATGCACCTTTTACAAAACTAAGGTTTTTACATTGTCTTATTATATTATTCACCTTATTTCCGTATTGTAAATGCACTAAATGCTATACGGAGTAATTAGCGATTTAGGCAGTAGAAAAGGGCACTTTCGGCCATCATGGTATCGGGGTAAACAGCACTCCTGTAAGTTCTCACTTTCGTGAACTCGATCACTACGGTCATGTATCAATCAAGTGAAAGTGAAATTTTTATGATCACAAATATGTTAGTACAGGGGTTTGTAAAAATTGATAACGGGACACTTTTTCGCACGTAACATCGTGCAACNACTTTTTCGCACGTAACATCGCGCAACAGTGTTTTAAATAAATGCAGAGCATAATATCTTCGAGATATAAGAGTATGGGAAAGGTGAGCAACAATGGCCAAAAAAGGAATCCAAAGCATTCGAAAAACCTGTATTCCAAAGTAAGTTCCGAGCACAGCAAGTCAGAAGACGGAAACGTCCGTGTGACAGATGGCAAGCAAGAAAAATAAAGTCTTCACTGGGGATATGATAACCTTTGACTGTGATGCAGGATTATTGCTGTCTGTTCATGCTCTGTATGTGGTTGTCATCTGTATCTTTTGAGGCATCGTGGCCCATCCCTTTTGAAATGCAGATCGCAGCCCAGCGTCGTTGCTGGTGGCTAGCGACGTGCTGCCAGGTGTCACTTGACGACGTCCCACGCATGTTCTATTGGATTTAGGTCCAGGGACGTGCGGGCCAATCCATGCGGCGAATATATTAACTCTCCAACAGCTCAGCGACAGCCGCTGTATGACGAGGTATAGCGTTGTCGTCTATGAAGAGGAACTCAGGGCCCACAGCACCCCGGAAAAGACGCACGCGAGAAAGGGGAACCTTGGTACAATAGCGGTCACTAGTGACAGAATCTCCTTGTAAGATGTGCAGCTCCATACGGCAGGGGTCGCAATGGCTGAGCGGTTAGTCTGCTCGCCTCCCACCAAGGCGAACCGGGCTCAATCCCCGGCCGGGCCACTTCCGAATTTTCGCATGTTGGAATCGTGCCGGACGATGCCGCTGGTCAGCGGGGGGTTTTTTTTAGGGGATCTCCCGTTTCCCTTTCCTTTCATTCCGGAGATGCCCAATACTCACCTCAATCACCCTTATCGGTTCTTAAGACCTCGCTGTTAAGAGCCGCCCAAATCTCTTCACTCACTCACTCCGTACGGCCTCAATAAACGAAAACTTTGCCACCTACAAACGATGTTGGAGGGGCGGTGGCGTGTTCCACGCTATCTCCAGATATACAAACGACCGGCGTCGTCATTGAGACTAAATCGTCTATCATCTGCAAAAAGCACTAGACCCCATTGCTGAGCTCCCTAGTTGTTCCCGGCATCACGTCGAAAGCCGTCTCCGATGAGTACGTGCCAATGGCACGCACAGTACTGGTCGCGATATCGGGCGTCCAGTAATGTGTCGCATGTGTCTTGTGATTTCACCCGTTGTCTGCCGTCTATCTATCTCTCATCTATGCCGGTCCTCCATCTTCGTGGTTGATCGTGGACCATCACTATTGAACCTTCGTTTAGCTGTTCTTGTCGTTGAAAATGCCGCCCAAGCTCATTACGCGATACTGTATGCAATCCCGAGCTCCTCCGCTACACTAGTCACACTTCCTTCGACTTTCTTCCAAACTTACCAATGATTCCACCCCGTGCAAAGTCTTGCAGAAGTTGTCTGCGGGATTTCCTGTTGGCCATATGAGACAGAAACTCACGTCGTTCAACCCTATATGCACTGTGCAATAGCTTCCACTGTAATGCTCAGCGTACACCATGCTCGCGTTTTATACCCTTCGAACACGTCCACACTACGCCATGCTGTGTATATGCGCATGTTCTACCGCAACCGGGCTCTAGGCGATCTCCTGATTGGATTGGTATTTCGGTCGATTTTGCTCCTATGTGTATGAAACAAAAATTCGAATGAATGATTCCAGTAATCATAAATTTAAAAATCACACTAGCTATTCTCTCTTAGACCACCGAACTAGGCACTTTATATACATCGCGGCTAGTTTTACTGGGAGCATGTCAGTCAGTTTGCTTATTAAAACGTATGTAGTTAGGGGTAGAAGCGTTTTCCATATATTGATTTCAAAGATACTGAATTAACCGTGCATCAGTTGTTTAAACGAGGTTCCTTACGCTTCCTCCTCTCACTGGCATTTTTTATTATTGCTTTCTGACACAACCACTCCATGTAAGTGACAGCCCAATGGCGCCGACCTCCATGACGCAGTTATTTACGTGTCGGCTTGCAACGCTAAAGGTTCTTCGTTCTAGTTCCAGGTAAGGCAAGGGTGCCAACTTGTGTGAATCTGTGTTAGTCACTCTACCACGGGAAATGTCTCTAAACTCAGTAAGAGTTGTATCACGTCAAAATAAATGCCAGTAAATAATTTTAAAATGTGTTTTATGCAGTAACGTTGCTTCATCTAACCTGTAGGATCGATTCCCCTCGACTTCCTTGGTTTTTTTTTTCATTTCAAGTAATTGGTGGTTGTGGTTTTTCCTTCGCAGTGGGAAAGTCAAGAGAAAGCCACTGCACAATAATCCTGCCAAGTCACCCCGGAAACACCAAGCTGTGCCTAATTTTCCTGACAATCTTAATACGCTCAAGCTCACCACAACTTTATACAAGAGAATGCTCGGATACGGCTTACCCCCCAGTAGCAAAATTTAGTTAGACCAACCTTGCCCCAACGTTTGGTTCTACCGTAGGGTCAACGTTGGCATATTACGTTGCCCAACGTCGACATGTCACGCGGGCCTCTATGCGCCCAACATAACTTTTATGTTGGTTGCCATCTGAAATACAGCATTGGCCCAATATTATGTTTAGCGTGGTTTTCTTTCAGGAAGGGATTCACACAGTCATTTACCAACCAAAGATTTGCATACATGTTTCGAGTTGAGTGTTAAAAACATAGCTTTTAAACAAACATACAAAATTATTGTTATATTTAATTATAAATACGGTAATTACCATTGTTGGCACAATGTTGGTTACACAATGTTGGTCCAACAGAGGTTTGTATAACAAAGGCAAACATTATTTTTTCCGACAAGTAACCAACACATGACCGAAAATGCCCATTTTAAATTAAGCATAACTTGTCTGTTAAAACATTGTTTTAAAATAATCATGTAAGATTATATTGTTATTTCATCATAAATATGGTAATTACCATTGTTGGCATAATGTTTGTTCCACAATGTTGGCCTAACTTAACAATTAGCACAAATTACCAACCACTGTTTTCCCAATATTTACACAGCATTTTATATAAAACAAAAGAAAGTAACTTTTTTTATATTCCAAAAGGTTGTTCCATACTTTTACATAAAATGTGGGTTGCCCAACGTTCGCCCAACAGAAAATTACACACCTATTACTAACAGTATTTTTAAAAGGAAACAATTACACTTGCGGTAAATTATGGCATTTTCTGATTTAGTGATACTTTCTGAAGAGTGCTAAGTAATCTCTAAACATTTCGTGGTAGGGAATATTTGTGGATATTTTCCGTTGGGCCGACGTTGTATCAATGAGTGTGCTCTAACCAACATATTGCCAACCTTTCCAGAAAAGTGTCAGCGTTGGGCCAACGTAGTTTGCTACCGGGGCACGTTAAACACAAAGAGGAAACACACATGCATGCCTGTCCCAGGATTCGCACTCTATATCCCACGCACTCCCTTCCCTAGATGTCCCCTACATTAAAAACACTATTTTAAACGCGAAATGCAAAGTAACGCTAGGAGTACCACCGCTGCGCCTAGCAGACAACAGTAATGACAACACTTTGCATTGTATATTACTGGCAATGGAAGAAGCAGTATTTTATTTACTTGGCTTTAATTATGCGCATGATTTGTGCGTATTGAACAAAAATTGAAT
>NQII01000019.1:1345714-1389706 GCA_002778355.1 Clitarchus hookeri
GTTGGTTGAATAAGGAACACACAAAACATTATTCTGTTAAGACAAAAAAATGCTACAGAATTCATAATTGCGTGTGTTCGTGTCACTCATTTGAAGATACCCTGAGAACTTAACTTAATGTGTCAATAATAATGTACCATTATAATAATGTAATTTTCAAAATAAAAATGTATTAATTTATTAGGTACTAATTTATACCAAATGATTGAATAAAATATGCTTGAACTCGAAATTGTTCTATAATGAGGGTCTACGCAACACCTTCATTCCCTAAGAATGCCGTTTTCCCGAATATACAGGCGAGTCTGCATTCTACCAGCGATCTTATTAAAGTGGTTACTAGCGCAAATTTACATTTTAATAAAATGGAATTCTATTGACCTATAGTGCAGAAATCAAAATTTATACATACAATTTATTCGATGTACACAAAAAACGTGGCTGCATCTCCCAGAGATATTTCATTCTTGAGGTTATGGCGTTCTCCTAAATTTTGAAAGTTTGTGTAAATCACGAACGTCATACTTTCGCAACCTGCTTATGCCACATCAGTATTAAAATACAAATACTCTTGTATATCAATCATTTGGAGTGTTTTCAATCTGAAAAGCAACAAAACTTATCCCCTACATTTTTATTCACTACACAAAGGGTACGTGATAACGTGTAGAATCATAATATACTACCCAAAGAGACCACGTTTTACGTACACGTGAATGTGTTGCTCGTTACGTGTTACGTGACACGTGAAGTCATCGTAATTCCGGCCTAACGCTGGTTAGCGTACCGTAGTGATGGTGGCTCGTCACCTTGGTTCTTGACACGCCTGTTTGGGCAAAGTTTGTTGGGCGTCCAATGCTGGACAGAAAAGCGTCCTCACTTTTTCGGCTCAGCTGCGCGGTTTGACTTGACGGTGCGTTGTCCTGCTGGTCTGCTTACTTCCCGAGCCACTTCCGGGCACTCGCCTTCTGTTTGAAATTACCGTATGGATTTATCGAAAACGATCTACCTGAGAATGTTACGACAAGGAGACTTTTTCTGCTTATTTAGACGTGCTGATTCATAGTTCTTAACAAATAGTTTACAGCTTATTTTTAAAATGTTTCATGCAAACACAAGGCGGCAACCTCCATTTACTTAATGAAGAGGAATTATATTATCAACCGCGTTTTCAGAGGTGTAAGACCTCCGCAATGCACATCACAATTCAAGTACTTGTCACTTAATCGCAAGCACTTACTGATATTTCCAACTAAAAGCATTTAAAAATTCGATTTGGGGGGGCGGGGCACGTTATTACCTTAATAATCATTTCAGTTATAAGTGTTGCATAGGCTTTCATCTTATATTTTCATAAGGAATAACCTTCTAGGATTTGTTGGTGTTATTAAAAAAAACATTGTGTGTGTGTGCGCGCGCGCGTGTGTGTGTGTGTGTGTACAGGTTGTTTCAAACCAAATGGTACAAGCGTCATGAGGTGATTCTTCATGCCAAATGGGACGAATAACATAATACGACTTACAGCCGAAAGTGATTACTGAGAGAAGTACGCACCCTTAATACAAGAGGGTTGGGAATTCTTTTATGAACACATATAAGAAACTATGTGATGGTAAACAACAAGTTTTGGTATAGCGTTTTTGTTAAGAAAGCTGTTAATTGTGTACATTTTTTTTTGGTAATAATATCCCTCTAAAATTAGTAAAATTGAACGTGAAATCATTGTAATGTTCGCAAATATGTAACCATGCATGTTAATCGATCATTATCGACAGATTAAATACTACCATGTTAAGATTAACAAAAAGGTGGCCTGTGTGTAACGCTCTCGGGCCATCGGTTCTCTTTTGAATGCCTTATTTTTTAATATTTTTTTATATTGAGTTATAACGCCTTGCAGCTATGCAACTTGTGTTAATTAAGTAACTTGGTTTGTCTACTGCGTGGGCGCAGTGCAAAATTAGGATTTAGGCCCTGTATGACATTTAAATCACACATGCACAGTGTGACAAATGCAAAGTAACATTAGTAGTAATAATAAATCAAAAATAAGAATAATAAAATAACCTAGTACATTAGAGATATTTATTAGAATTAGTATTTTACAACAGTTATCCGTACTTTTATTACATTCATTAAACAGAACATATTACAATAACTGTGCAAAGTGGCGGCCTTGTACGCCAGCTCACAACTGGTCATGCTGCAGCAAGTATTGCTGGGTTCTTCCCAACTTGCACAGCTGCGTGGAGATTGGTCAATTCTTTCCTTTTGCAATTTTCACTCAGTACTTGTGCGATTGAAACTACGTACAGGGCAGTGATGTTAAGGTTGATTAGTACATGTTAATCATGGGCAAATTTTTTATAATATAGCAGAGAGAAAGTTCATATGTGATACAATTGTGTTGCCTTATTTCCAAGGTCTCAAAATTATGAACTATCGAACGATTTATTTACCTATCTTCATCATCTAGGAAACTCCGCGTGGATAAAGTTTCAAATGTTAGTGGCTTGAATAATGCCCGAACTTCTATTTATTGTTTCGCAACTTCTTAGAATGTCAGTTTTGCCTTTAAAAGCCTAAGGTTGAGGAAATTAACCCATCCTTTGTGAATGTGTATATGGGCGTTAATATTGTGAAGAATGTTTTAACTTTGCGCTAATCTAATGGTTAGCATTACCTTAAATTAATATAGTGTAACTGTATATTTATAAATACTCTCTTCGATTTTGTAGTAATACATTTAATATATACTATATTTCTAGAAATAACATTTTTTATAAATAATCGAATAGTGTTTTTATTAAGAGCATGCCTTTCGTGAACAGGGTATTTTATATTATTTATTATATGAGCAAATAACTGATGCTGGCTATCGTAAATACAATGACATGCGCAATTACTCCTGGTTTTGGTAATTAGGAAACCTGATGCCCATTATAGAATATTAAACCTAGGGTTCAGATCGATCATGCAGAAGTCTCGAAGGGGCCACATGCGCGATGTGAAGAATACCGACGCATTCGTGTTTCCGAAACAGTACATTTCGCAAAGGTTCCGTGTTCCGACGGCCGGCGAACTACTTTTGGGACCCCTTGACAGATGCGGTGTTCGCCCGCGAGCACTAACTAGCTTTTGCATATGGGGTTGGATGAAGTGTGAAGTGTACAAACTATAGTTGAAGACCACCTCGGAAATGATATTATCCACGGGGGAAAAAAAAAAAAAAAAAAAAACTCGGTGGCAGTAAAAAAAATTACTTTAGTGGTATGTATACGTTAGAAGAATGGCAATGACGAAGCTGCAGCTGGCTCCAAACAGAAAATAATTTTTTTTGCATACTTTATTATGTAAACCTGCTCAATAAACAAAATTTAAATCTTACAAAAATGCGCATTTCCATAATTTTGTATGACGATGCCATCATGACAATTTTATTACACGTTATAAATATATACAAAAACCTATAACCTTGTTGCATGTAATAAAAAGATATCTGGAAATGCAGTTAGGCTATTTTCTTTTCAGCACATATTTTCCCTCCAACATTTTCAGTAATTAAGTATACATTTATTTTATCTCGAAATAACTTTTCAGTTACGTTAATTGATTATCATGTACTTTTCCTTGAGTACGTATGCATTAAATGGAGGTTATAAGCATAAGTAGGTGTGGCTTAAATTCTCACCGTCAATGGGGCATTTGTAGACGTAACAAAGTGTTCAGATAACTGTGAAGGAATCAGTCATGACCTATAAGAGGTATCCATCTCAGCATTCACCTGGAGTGATTTCAGAAAACCAAGCATGGTCGGGCTGGAAATTGAATCCAGTTCCTCCAGGAAGCGAGTCTAGGGCGTTAACCAGTTTTGTAAATGTTTTTATTTCTTGATAAAGCTACTTATTTCAGAGGCAAGTCATAGTTTTAGAGACATAGCTATTCGTGCGTGACCAATTAAGACGAACACGAAGTTATACGTGTGTGTTACCGGGAATTACTCGCGCCGTATAAGCCGGTTTGTAGACAACTGCGCTCTAGAGGTAAAACTCTGGAGTCGGNTGTTACCGGGAATTACTCGCGCCGTATAAGCCGGTTTGTAGACAACTGCGCTCTAGAGGTAAAACTCTGGAGTCGGATTCAGAAGTATCCGAGTTCGATTTCCGGTCCAGCCATCCTGATTCCGATATTATATGGTTTTCCGCAATCACTCCAGGCGAATGCTAGCGTGGTTTCTTACTACAGATCATGACCAATCCCTTTCCCTTTCCTTCTTCTCCAAACAACTTGCTCCGTCTTTAATGACCTCGCTGTCGTCTATACATTAAGTCCTACCCACGGCCATAGAAGTACAAGTNAACAACTTGCTCCGTCTTTAATGACCTCGCTGTCGTCTATACATTAAGTCCTACCCACGGCCATAGAAGTACAAGTCTTGATATTTGTCTATCTACTAACGTTCGCGAAATTTGTTTCATATTGACAGATTTAGTTCATGAAGGAGTTGCATAGCGCTGTATCGAAATAGTGTGGTTTTGTGTTATTTGAATAGGGATAATAACCATGGTAGTTACCTCCATAGATGGTACCAATGCCATGAAATATTGTTACTTGCGTACCTCTGTGCTAGGCGCAGAGCGCGTGCGGCCGTCACGCCGCAGTAGGTGTTGAGTCACTGTTACCGGGTCAATGTTACGTCGCCTGGCGAGCGGGATGATAAACAGTCATCTGGACTGGCGTCACCGTTCCCTCAACCACCTTTCGGAGAAGTCTGTGGTGGGCTGTTGAACGAACTTTGTGGTAATCTCCTCTCTCGGCGTAACCCGACATGTAAAGAAGGTTCTGGTCTAGGGCCGACGACACTATAAACACCCCTGAAGCTAAATAATTGGCAGTTTTTGTGAGAGTCGCCTGGCGAAGTGCGACGAGAATTGGANCACTATAAACACCCCTGAAGCTAAATAATTGGCAGTTTTTGTGAGAGTCGCCTGGCGAAGTGCGACGAGAATTGGAGTGCTTGAGCAGAGACGACGAACTAGATATCGAGAGAACTGCGGAGGACGAGTTACCAGACGATTAGAGTGTAGCTGTGTACAGGAGCGCTCGGGGCACACCAAAATATTCTGTATAGTAAAGACTTGTGGTATCTGGACTGAAATAAGGTGGAAATGAATGGACGAGTGATACAGATTTGGTTGTGATTACTAGAATTCAGAACTCTCAATCACCAAATATATAATTCTAAAGTAATTCAGTAGATTTTAGAAAACTGTTTATAAAGACTGATTTTAAGTCATTGATGATTAAATTTCTGTGAGTTGACGGACGATTAAGGTATTATTAGTTGTAAATAGCAAGCGATAGCCTTTTTTTTGTCAAGATATTAAGTCCAGAGCATTTTGTTTCGGTTGTTTGTAAGTAAATGAAGATATCATTAGTAAATCTTTCAATCTAATTAATTGGGGCTTCGGCAGCTGAGCGGTTAGCTTACTCGCCTCCCACCAAGGGGAACCGCGATCAGTCCCCCTCCCGGTCACCCCCGGATTTTCGCATGTGGGAATCGTGCCGGACGATGCCGCAGGTCGGTGGGTTTTCTTGAGGATATCCCGTTTCCCCCACCCTTTCATTCCAGCGCTACTCCCTAATATCCTCTATCACCCTCATCGACTCTCAAGATCTCGTTGTTAAAAGCCGCCCAAATCTCTTCACTCACATTCTAATTAATCAAGAACTCCATACCTTAAAGAACCTGGCTAAGCCCACCAACTTTGGAAAATTTTAGCAGCTACTACATTTCTCTAATCTACTAATCTAGACGTATCTAGTAGTATTTACATACACTCTTTGTCAAAAAGCACACTCTTACTGATTTTCTTTAGCTTCCAAAATTGCATCGGGCAAAAACAGTTTCGAGATATTCTCAAATAATTTAAATGTACATTTAAAATACAAATAATTACCTTTGTACTCAAGATGTAAACCTAGCACTACTTTGATAAGTGTTCTGCGGCTATCTAATGAAATAAATCAATAAATAAGGGTGACGGTACTCCTCGTCAGTGTCAAGACGTCTTGAGATTATGGCCCTACCTACCTACGGCGGTCGGAAGAGCTTGGTAACTGACGGGGAGCCAACGGGGGGAGGAGGGAGTTAGAGGAAGAGAAGAGCCAGCAGGGAGGTGGGAGCTGAAGATACAAGGACGTGGAAGGCATGCGGGCAGGAACTGTGTGCAGATGGACCTGCTGGACGAGCTGGTGAAGTNGCGCGGGCTGTGGCGTGCGCTCTGAGCGTGGTCAGCAGGTCGGCCAGAAACAGGCAGGCGATGAGGCGCGGTGGACTCGTGAGGCTGCTGGGCCGCGCACTCAGCACCGACCACGCCAACGTACTTCTGCCCGTCATGGCCGTCCTCGAGAAGTGCGCCGCCGAGGTACACCATGCTTCACCTTTCATTCCTCCTTTTCACAATGTAACTATGAAAATAATTCGACTGCCCGTAGGCGCTTTTATTTTAACCAAAATATTTGCTGAAGTACACTGCCTGACAGAAATACCACTCCACGGAAGTGTGGGGGGCCACGGTTGTGTACTGGTTAAACTGCTCGCCTTCAATCTAGGCTAACCGGGTTCGATTCCTGGCGGGGTCACTCCCGGATTTTCGCGTGTGGGAATCGTGCGGGATGATACCGCTGGTCGGCATGTTTTCTCGGTGATCTCCGTTTTCCTCCGCCCTTTCATTCCGGCGCTGCTCCATACTCACCTCACTTCACCCTCATCGGCTCTCAAGACCTCGATGTTAATTAAGAGCCGCCCAAAATTCTTCACTACAGTAGACTTTACGAGGGTGTGAATGCAGTGCCATGGAACATGTAGAGCTGATGTGCCCATGCCTGTTATTTATGTGATTACCCTTTCTGCCCAATTAAACGAAATGCGATCGTGGTGTAGACCGACGNTGTGCCCATGCCTGTTATTTATGTGATTACCCTTTCTGCCCAATTAAACGAAATGCGATCGTGGTGTAGACCGACGACGAATACTGAAAGACAACATTATAGAATGAACGAGGCGCCGTCGAACGAAATTCCATAAAACGGATGACTTCACGAGAGGTTTCGTCATAGGTCTCCGTACCGCCAGTTGGCCCTAGCGCAGTATTGCGAAAGAAACTCAATGTGATACCTCAACCGTCAGTCGCATTTGACGACACTGGTCTCAGTACGTAAATGTGCATCGTTGTAGTGAGACTGGACCTCGGAGNCAACCGTCAGTCGCATTTGACGACACTGGTCTCAGTACGTAAATGTGCATCGTTGTAGTGAGACTGGACCTCGGAGACGGACATCAGAGTGCATAGTCGATCAGACGCCATGCCGCAACACACACCGAAATCTACGACTGGTGACATTTGCGAAGCGTACAGAGGCAAGTTCAAGGTCATTGGTCTAGGTCACCTGGATCCAGTATGACGGTCGTAGTTAGTAACGTATTATGCTTGCAGACTTTTGTGAATTTATTCGATGTTTACAATTTTTCTTGAGTTTTGGTTTTCAAGGTCATTGGGGACAAAGCCACTGACATCCACAATATTAGTCGTAGTCATCAATGTAATGTTTTCCTATATTTTTAATTATTTGTCAAATTTTTTTGTAGTTTTTTGATTTTTTGGCTTTAAGGTAATACGAGGTCAAGGTCTAAGGCCAAGGTTAATGGATCGTTTTTACAAATAAGGAGATCGTTGTTTGAAAATGAGGGGATTGGTGCATTTTGAGGTAAAAATGGGAAATTTCAAGGGAAAAGAGAAATGTTAAGGGAAAATGTGCCCATGTCATTAAATAATCTTAAATCCAAAAAAATATGAAAAATTGAAAAAATTAAAAATTTAGGAAAAATTACGCTTATGTAATTCGTTCGCCATCTTGAATCCAGGTGACCTTGACCCTAGACCTTAATATTGGATGACCTTGAAACGAAAAAGCCACACAATGCTCCAAAAAATATTTAAAACTTCCAAAATTTTGTAAAAAATTATCAAAAAATTATTATTAAAAAATTTATTTAAAAATTTACATTCCCGGAGGTTTCCTCAGCACCACGTCCAATAGACGACTGACCCTCCTCCAATAAATCACATTATATGTACATTCCCCTCCCCTAACAATGTTTCTCGTTGGTTAATTAGTCGAATGCCCACCAACACCTTCACCTTTATTTTGTCGAATGCACTCCATTCACCATATTCGTTTTTTCGTTGGTAATTTGTTAACTGTTTCATCACCTAGATGACGCTAGTGTATTAATTATTTATTTCGTCACCAGAGGAGCTGTCGATTTAGCCACCATGTTGGTTGTCGACCTTGACCTTACCCCAACGACACTGAACTCGAAAAATCGAGAAAAATCACAGTCCATATAATTGTCAATTACTAGCTTGTCAAAACAAGGGACCATACCGACTGGTGATACTAGCCAACGACTGACTGCACCCAAGACTAACTCCACCCAAGACTGACTCCACCCAAGNCCATACCGACTGGTGATACTAGCCAACGACTGACTGCACCCAAGACTAACTCCACCCAAGACTGACTCCACCCAAGACTGACTCCACCCAAAACTGACTCAACCCAAGGCCGCTTAGCCCAAGACTGGTTCCTGACGAGANACTCCACCCAAGACTGACTCCACCCAAAACTGACTCAACCCAAGGCCGCTTAGCCCAAGACTGGTTCCTGACGAGACTGAGCCCAAGACTTAACTCCTAACGAGATCAGTTCATGCAAAACTAGCTAGACCAACCGTCAAGACCAACCTGCCATACCACCCACCTATATAAATAAACGATGATGGACAATCTCGAAAAAAAGTATCTAATGAGAGACTCGTAGCTAACCTCTTCACACACAATGTTCGCAAAATTTTCGCAAAACAGAGCTGACCTTACCAAAGGGTCACACTAACTTACCAAGCCAAAATACCAGGTCAACTGACCAGGCCAATGAAGTAGTTGCGAAACATTCCTAAAAGATATTCCCCTCATTTTATTCGTTCGCCATATAGAACTCATCCATTTTAAACTACCAGGGTAAGGCATAATACTTCAGATCGAACCATAGCCCTCCTCCTGCTTATGTTCATATAAATTTTATCTAAAACAGACTCTCGCAATCGATTGTATACACCACTGAATTAACAAATCTTTCAGAGAAGTAGAAGGGACTGTATAAGAAATTAAACACACATTACTATGTTTACATAAATTTAATTAATTTACTTGTTATATATATTCTATATTTCTAATGATATTGCACACTCGATCTTTACATTTCTGAGATGTTTGCAGATCATGAATAGTAGCCAACTGTCTCATATCCCCGATCCTTCAGTCCATCGATGATTGAAGATATCTCAAGAATGTGTTAGAGATCCCCTCGTTTTTGAAGGTCAATGAAATGTTTGAGTCAATCAACAAGTTCATTCGGGTCTTCGGGAAATATATAACGGGCGTTCTTGATGCCTTCTGCCTTTTCCACACCACTTGTCGAAGGAAACTCGTTGGTGAAATGTGTCGGAGCGTCGAGAAAATCGGCTTCATATTCATTTTTATCAATGCTGCCTTCATGATCGTCTTCGCCTCCTATTTCATCCTCAATATCAAATTTACTTTTTTGTGTAGGAGTCGCATACTCATCATCAGTGTTTAGAGCCGACGACCGTTTATTTTGAAGTTCATCGATTTCACGCGAAAGTCTTGCAAGTGTATATTTCGCGCGAACCGACTCTACCACGCCTCGTATATATCTCATTCCGCAATTAGCATTAACTGTCTCGTCATAATCGTCTGGCGAATCAGTACCCACCGATGCAGCAAGAGGTATTGACGACAACACTTGCTGGCTCTCCAAAGACGAATTCTTGCAGTTCTTGGTGTGGTTCATCAATGTATTATTACCTTACATAAACTACATGTGGCCATTGTCGTAATACTTCATCATGCGAGTTCCCTTGTTGTCTGCGAACATTTTATGTAGTGTATTAACAGGAGGTAACGAAGTCAACACATGCTGTTTCTCAGTGGGTGAAAGAACAATGCATTTGTCGGTCTTGATGTGTTTATTTAAGTTATCATGTCGAGTGAACAATCTGGAACATTTTTAGCAGCTAAGAAAAGCACGAGATGGGTTCTTCAAACAATCACTCTTCTCATGTCACCGCACATTGCAACTTTTACTGTAGGTCTTGGCACAGTAACAGCATTGTTTTCCGTGTAATTTTTGGGTAGTAGTTGAAGGTATGCATGTAGTTTTACATGACATACTCGATTTCACATCGTCAGTGGCTTCTATAGTATTCAAGCATATATGAATTCATACACTTCGCTCCTGCCGAGATCTTACTAGTTTGCTGGTTTAATAACAACTAACCTATGCAACACGAATGTATTGATTTATATATGTAGATAATTCATCACATTCATTGAATGCCATGTCGGGTATCAGCCACTTATAATCCTATCCCGGATCCCGTGGTCTCAGACTCATAATCCTACTACTAATACTACTTACAATATTGTGTTTACTTTAATAGAAAAAGTCGGTTGCTATGAAGGTACTATTTTCAATTATTTAATTTCCGAGAACAGTTAAAACCGTAATTCATAAAACTGAAAATTAAAATGTTTTAAAACATGCATCTCCATATTTGAAATATTTGAAAGAAATGATTGTTTATTTTTTCAGCGCGATTACCAACTTGGTTTCCGGACTGAGGGTTTAATACCTGTAATAGTCAATCACCTCTCCACCGACGACAAGATGCTTCAAAGACTGTGCGCCTCAGCCATAGCCAAGGTAAGCCATGACTCAAAAGTTTAGCACCGTTTTATACATCTCAGCATCCACTAATTTGTTTTAGTTTGATAGCGATTGTATGTACCTAGAGGAAAAACTTGGCTTGCGAGCTACACGGAAACGCACTCTTATTTTCAAACCTAAACATGTGAACTTGCATTTTTCCTTGAGACACATCGGAGATCTACAATGGTTATGTGATCAGTTCACACAGATATAAATGTCGGTTAAATTCCTCACCTTTGAGAAATGTGAAACTATAAACCAACAATTTAGAATTATGGTTGAGTTGACAACAAGAAAAGCCATATTGACTTGAAATACATAATAACCTAAATATTGTCCTGACATATCGTTATAAAGATTAAACAATAAATTTTCCTTTTTTCATGCACATGACAGGGCTAACAATTATTTTATCAAAATTACAGGATGTTAGAGCTTAATTTATCACTTATGAAAGCCCTAATGTGACGGCTTCTTCTACCGTCACAACTTCCCTCCCAACCTCCGCCTACCTACCACTATCCAGGAAGAGGACGGGAAAGGGAAGCATATACACTGAAGAGCAAAAAAAAACTGGTATAGGCGTGCGTATGCAAATAACAGAGGTATGGAACCAATCAGAATAACGTGATTCGGTCAGCAGCTAGATCGGTTACTGCTGCTACAATGGCACGTTATCAAGATTTAAGTGAGTTTGAACGTGGTGTTATAGTCGGCGCACGAGAGATGGGACATAGCATCTCCGAGGTAGCGATAACATTTGGATTTTCGTGTACGACCATTTCACGAGTGTACCGTTAATATCGGGAATCCGGTAAAACATCACATCTTCGACATCACTGCGGCCGGAAAAAGATCGTGAAAGAACGGGATAAACGATGACTGACGATAATCATTAAACGTGAAAGACGTGCAACTCTTTCTCAAATTGGCGATATTGGATTTGTGGACTGCCCTGAAGGATTCATGGTGTGAATTGCCTCCTGCATACCTTCACACATTAGCCGAGTCCATGCCACGTCGTCTTGCGGCACTTCTACGTGACCGTGGGGGCCCTACACGATATTAGGCAGGTCTACCATTTTTTTTTGGCTCTTCAGTGTATATAAAACCTTATAAAACACTTAAGGTTTTATATATACAAACATTTGGCTTCCANGGTGTGAATTGCCTCCTGCATACCTTCACACATTAGCCGAGTCCATGCCACGTCGTCTTGCGGCACTTCTACGTGACCGTGGGGGCCCTACACGATATTAGGCAGGTCTACCATTTTTTTTTTGGCTCTTCAGTGTATATAAAACCTTATAAAACACTTAAGGTTTTATATATACAAACATTTGGCTTCCAAAACAATTTATTCACAAAATAGATTTAAGATTCCAATAAAATCTCTTTTAAAAAAATCCAGTATTTTCCAGGAAAACCACTCTTTATTAACACATATCATATATAAAAATAACAATATTATTGAATCAATTGCATGTAGTTAGAAAATGCCGGTTCTGCGCCACTTGGCGCCTGGAGAAGGACAAAAGGACAAGCGGCGACCATCTTGAATGATGTCATTTTTCCCCTTTAATCCCTCATAAAACGGCCAACAATCGCCTGAATTTGCCAGAAAATTTCCAGAATTTCCCTCAAACAATGTTATCACACAATTTCCGTCGATGACCCCACAATGAGTCTAAGAGATTACTTTTTGCTAATAAGGGGTTTTCCCTATCAATCATGCTCTATCGCTTCATGCCAGCATAGGCCATCTTGTTCCCTATTTCATGCTCTTGCATTTCAAGCGAGGGGTTTTTTCACCTTGTCTTCCCGAATTCGATTATTATCTCATTCCTTCCTACTAGGTATAGCATACTGTCGCATTCCGATGGTCCTACATGCTCTTTCATTTATACCAGATGTCGATACTTCATGCACTTGCATTCTTTCCAGATATGGTTACTTCATGTTCTTGCATTCCTTCCCGTCAGTTGTCTCTACTTCACGCTCTTGCATTCACTGTGGGAGGTAATCTCATGCTCTTGAATTCCTGGCCAACATCATCGATCGTGGTCCCTACTTCATGCTCTCGCATTCCTACCAGATGTCCCCACTATTCCATGCTCTTGCATTCCATGTGGGAGGAAATCTCACGCTCTTGCATTCTTCGCCATTGACATCGATCACGGTCCCTACTTCATGCTATCGCATTACTATCAAGATACTCCTACTACTTCGTGCTCTTGCATTCCATCTGGGAGGCAATCTCATGCTCTTGCATTTCATTTGGGAGGTTTTCTCAGAGTCCTCCAGACCTGGAACCCTAGTGGGGATAAGTCTAATGCACTGTCATTCCACCTAGGTTTTCTCATATTCCTTCCGGCATACTTTCACCGGTCGCCATAGTGGGGACAAATCTCACTCTCTATCATTCCACCTCGGTTCTCTCATATTCCTTCTAACCTCATTTCACATGGCATCCTAGTAGGGCAATTCTCATACCTATAAACCTAGACATCACCCCCGACGAGGAAAATGACTGCAGGGTCGAATGTGTCCTAAGCATACTTGTAAGCATAGTAGGGTGTAATTACCGAACCCTTTAAGATTTAGTCACCAAATTCAAAACATAGGCATCACCCTCAACAACAAAAATTACCGCATTATAAAGTGTGCCCTAACCATATGTATAGACATAGTTGGATGCCATTTTTGAACCATTTAAAATACAGCCACCAAATTCAAAACATAGGCATCACCCCCGACAACGAAAAAGGTCGCAAGTGTCAAGTATGCCCTAAACGATGTGAACTCAACAGAAGCCCAGGACACAATGACCTTCCTGCCTTTCCATGCATGATATACATTACCAACCAAGTAAGCAATTCGCCACTTACAAGTACTGGAATTACACCACCCTTGACAAAACATACTTCTTACATATGCTATTGAAATTTTGTAGTAAATAACTCATGTACCCTGACGGTGCTGGAGACAGGCAATAAAAATACATTATACACAATTTAAAAAAAAATCTGTTTGTATGTTATAAATCTGCATATTTAAATATCGAGCTCATCATGCAAAAAATTCACAATGAACTTTATCCCCAACATAATATTTTCGTACATGTCCATACTCAATGTATGTTCATCTCAAATACTTGCAGCCTGTCAGACATTTATAAGTAGGTAACAAGCAGGCCACTCTGTGACAACCCGAGATGGACAACACAGCCCATCATGCCGTGATAATCGTATAAAAGCAGATCGTTACATCTACATAAATCTACCACGATTGCGTTCGCTGTTACAATATAAATATGGAATCATTGGTTGAAGACTTGCCATCTGCGACTGCATCTCATTGTCCTGATTAGTTGTAAATTCTTAATTTTTCACTTCACATGAAAGCAGAGCATGTTTTTAGTTCACAGCTTCTGACGATTTGTATGGCTCGCGTTCTTCATAGTAAATGTCTTCCTTCTTCACACACTTTATTGTAACACGATGCAGGCCTGAATAATGTTATGGGTGCTCGAACCATCGTTAGTTTACACGACGAATCAGCAGGCAGACTAGTCATAGCATTGTCTTGCGACAGTAAGTTTAATGCATGCTGTCTCATGCTAAGCAAAGATACTTTACCTTTACATGTACCAGCGTGTCTCTTTAGATTATCACACCTACCAAATGTTGCATCACACATATAATATATTAGTATTCTGGAGGTCGGTTTCTTTGAACATTCGCTCTGTATTATGTAAGCATAAATTCAACATTATGTCTTCCAAAGGTTTCATTGAGGTCAAGGTCGAATTACATCATCCAAGGTCATGGTCATGGTTGCATACACATATTGTTTTAGTATAGGCTGACCGACTCACTTGCTATTCATACTTTGAAGAGTGAGCTGTGGCTATGGAAAACGTGCTCTTCTTCTACGATGGAAAATAATCGGGAAAATTATTTGTGTCACTACTGTAAGAAAACCTTTTCTAAAAGCTGCCATGCCCGTCAACACGAGACTGGTTGCTCACGAAATACGAAGTGCGTTATCTTATCATGTGAAAAGTATCAATCATATTTTCGAAGACGTGATAGCTTAAAAAGAAATATTGCAACATGCAAAGCTCTCCTTCCTGCACGTGTCAATCAGTATTTGCTGAGATTAACGTATACTTTTGATGGTAAGATATCTGCGAAAGAAAAATTCGAACCATCAATATCATTAACAGCAACATACCCACCCGTGATAACAATGGCTGTATCAGTCACATCTCCTAGACATCCATGCCACTACTGTAACATGACATTTGCATATGCCTGCAATGCGAAGAGACATATAAAAGCATAAACGCAAGCTGAATCCGTGTCGCACAGGCTATCGATGTAATATGTGTCAAGGTTTATTCACTCGTACAGACAAATTAAACATACATCTGAAAAAGTGCAAAGACCTTGTTCCTCTACATGCTAAGCAACAATGTGTATTGTCAACATTATAAACTTGTGACGATCAGGTGACTGCTGTATCTAGTATTGGTACACCTGCATCACCGACTTCCGACCTTCATGTGAACAATGTACACAATCCTTCACCAATGTGGAAGACACAATGTTGCTATGAAGTAAGATCTTTAGTAAAATAAAAAATAAATGGCATGTGGGGAGTGCACCCAGGGCAAGGCGACACACTCCGAGTGACGGTATTTCCAGCTGGGACCCGTAGGTGACTGTCATCCCCGGGTATAACAGAAATGAAACCCTAGAATGGAGCGGCGCTGGAATGCAAGGGCGGGGGAGACGGGAGTACCCCGAGAAAACCCGCCGGCAAGCGGCATCGTCCAGCACGATTCCCACATGCGAAAATCCAGGAGTGAACCCGCCGGTGACCGAACCCAGATCGCCGTGGTGGGAGGCGAGCGCCCTGGACACTACGCCACCACTGCCCCAAGATCTTTAGTGAAAGTAGCAACGCGCTTTGGCATGGGAGATGTAAAACGCTGTGTGGTGGAGAGAGGACGGATTTATTGTTAAAGTGTTTGCCATGATTTGAAACTACAGTATAAACTTGTATTTAGCTTCTGTATCGTAGAGTGACGTTCTTGCAGCATCTCCCCGCCTGTTAGTCCAAGTTCCGTAGATAGCGACAGTCTCCTCCCAACAGGGCCTCCCAGGCTACCGGCGACGATCTCCACCCAGCCGAGCCTCCCAGGTGCTCGGCGACGATCTCATTGATCGTTTTTTTCCTAACCACCCTATTGCTAAGTATTAAGTGTACGTTCGAGATAGGGACGGATGCTAAATGCGTCTCGGAGCTAAGCCATTTACGCTTACAGGAGAGGGAATTGCATGCAAGGGGGCGTCCATCACGGCAGAGAGGGATTACGAAGCCATGGCCGTCGTTTTGGGCCATGACTGCGTCCCTAGAGTGTACCTATAGCTGAGGCTATATATAAGAAGGGGGAGGGGTGAAACCGGCATAGACACCGTAAACAACCTTCCCGGTAGGAAAGAAGTCCTAAACTTATTCATGCATTATTGAAAATGCTACGGGAAACAGCTGGTAAGTTGAAAATCTAGAACAGAGGAGGCGGGGCTTGTGGGCGCAGACCCCCTTGAGTTGGAACTCCTGTCAATATTTCTGCGCAGGCGAACCAGTACCATAATATTGACAGCAGCAATTTAATGCAGGGTATCCCTGCTTCTCGTCGAGTGCGTCGGAAAACCGGGAAGCTCAGTCATGGCACCTACTCCGTCTTCGCTCTTCCGCGCTGACATCAGGGTCTCCACGCCGTGGGTGAAGGCGGGGAGCCACCCCCTCCCCATCCTCCCAAATAGTCCGTCGGTCTTGGGTGGGCTATTAAAATAACTCGGTGGGACATCCGGGACCTACCAGTGATGGTGGCGAATCCCCTGGCCCAGGAGTAAAGGCGGACGTCAGGGATTCTTCCAAGGCCCGATGCATTCCATTCCATTCCTCACGCGTCTGCAGTTGGCAGCCCGCAGAATCCAGCAGTGATGTTCGCTACACTTCGCATGTTTCAGCACCTCGAGATTCTCCTCCCCATCTTGATCGTTAGGCTGCCTCTCGTGATCTCCCTAATCTTAACCCTTATGCATACTATCGGGTGGCTCCCTCCACGCACTCATCTTTCACCAGACAACCCAGGCCCATACGTAAGCGCTCTCTATATCAACCACCTTTTTGATTAGCAAAAATACAAGGGTCAATCACACAATTTTCATGCAGGTGGCCACTTCACACTTTGCGCTGCAACCCGCCAAACAGTCATTCGCTGCAGACAGACGCGACGACAGGAGTCGAGCGCCGGGGAGAACAAAATACTCAGCTGAAAATTAAACAGTCGTACCATCACACAATAAAGAACAATGCACATTGGTGATGGCGCATAGTCCATCACACTGCTTAGGATTTACTGTTCTCCTCTCAATTTTGTATCATTCCAGGTTGGCCCAAAAATAATGAGAGTTATTTTATTAAACATCACGTATGTGACAGAAGATTTTTAAAAATTCAATCGCTTACAAAGTAGTGTGCATCAAATGTTTTGTACTTGTCCCAACGTTTTTCTCATTGTTGAAAACAGTTTGTAAACCCCTTCGAAGTAAAGCTGTTCGGTGCTACAAAGATTGTTGTTTCACTTCTTAAATGTCCTGGGAACGGCTCCCTTTCGATTTTTTTTAANAGCTGTTCGGTGCTACAAAGATTGTTGTTTCACTTCTTAAATGTCCTGGGAACGGCTCCCTTTCGATTTTTTTTAATTTTAATTATTGGGAACAAAAAAAAATAATGGGGGCCAGGTCCGGTGAATAGGGTGGGTGAGAATCCGTCGTAATTTTGTTTGTAGCCAAAATGTTAAGCCATGTCTGACGCCTGGCACTCTGCAATCCACGAATCAGAGTTGCTTGGCAAGTTGCGTCCCAACCCGCCAGGGGTAATCTTACTTAGCTCCTTCGAAAGGCGGGCTGTAGAGCGCTAGTTCCGACGTATGCTGTTAGGTGCCTGCACTAGGCACCTGTCTATTTCAGCTGGTCCAGCGTTGTCCTCGGCGAAATATCGATGCGATCAGCGTAGTGGCTGCTCCACCACGACAGTCCCCCTGCTCACATGGCGGTGGATGTCANGCTGTTCGGTGCTACAAAGATTGTTGTTTCACTTCTTAAATGTCCTGGGAACGGCTCCCTTTCGATTTTTTTTAAATTTTAATTATTGGGAACAAAAAAAAATAATGGGGGCCAGGTCCGGTGAATAGGGTGGGTGAGAATCCGTCGTAATTTTGTTTGTAGCCAAAATGTTAAGCCATGTCTGACGCCTGGCACTCTGCAATCCACGAATCATAGTTGCTTGGCAAGTTGCGTCCCAACCCGCCAGGGGTAATCTTACTTAGCTCCTTCGAAAGGCGGGCTGTAGAGCGCTAGTTCCGACGTATGCTGTTAGGTGCCTGCACTAGGCACCTGTCTATTTCAGCTGGTCCAGCGTTGTCCTTGNCCTGCACTAGGCACCTGTCTATTTCAGCTGGTCCAGCGTTGTCCTTGGCGAAATATCGATGCGATCAGCGTAGTGGCTGCTCCACCACGACAGTCCCCCTGCTCACATGGCGGTGGATGTCAGAAAGTTATTGGCAAAAAAAAAAATGACATCGGTTTTTCACCCACCCTATTCACTGAACCTGGCTTCCTTCAGGTTTTTTGCTACCATGAATGAAAATAAACCTGGAAGGGAGTCGTTTTCAGGACGTGGAAGGTGAAACAAAACATCATTACTTCGGATGGGTTTAAAAACTGTTTCCAACAATGGAGAAAACCTTCTGTCACCTGCAAGATGTTTAGTAAAATAATTCGCGTTATTTTTGTGTCCTCCCTCGTAAGAAGTCCCTAGCGCAGTCAGCCGGAATCAAGCTAAAAGAAAGATGAGGAAACTAAAACAACTTGACAGTGTTGTGTTTCTGCTTACAAACGCTAGTCTCTTGAAATAAATCATAATGCTGCGTAAGCACAAGTGTAGATCAACATGCAATGTAAACTACTGTGATAGTTCAGTAAAGGCTACAACATCCTCCTGGAAACCAACTGCCTGAGATTCAGCTCCTGAGCATTGAGTGTCAACCATTATGCCATGTAGGAGCCTATGTGGTAAAAGCTAAAAGAGGAAATATATTTAGATTTTTTATTAGGGGCGTCGGTGGTCGAACTTTTAGTTGCTCGCCGGCATACCGCCACGGTGATCCGGGTTCAATGCTCGGATCCGGAGTGCCGTGTATGGGAAATGTGGAGTGTGTTAACGAGTGGGATTTTCGTGGTTCTCCAGTTTTCCCCACCGTTGTATTCCACTGCTTCCTCCCCATCTTCATTTCATACAGTACGATCTTCTGGCTGGCTGGATCATAAGCTGTGGCGCGTCAGCCTTTTGTCAAGTGCCAACTGCGACTTGCCCTCGGAGCAGAAAGAGCATGTGGACGGGGTTCGTTTTTAAGGCTGTGTTAAGCGGTCTTCCCATGGGCGAGTGTTTGAGTGAGCATGGCGATGTCACGCGATTGTGGGTACTCAGAGACGTTGGCCATGTTCTCCCGATCCAGCCTTTTCCACTACACGCCAAAATATGCATGACTCGCTTGCCCGAGAAAACCCACTCATGGTCGTGGTGGAGAAGCCACTTTGTCGTGTACCATTTTCCGAGGTGCCGTTGCGGGAATGCCCAGTATATCTTGGAATCCCCCCCCCCAGACCCTCCATATTCCTTTTCAACTCGCCCTTACAGGCAGTTGTATTCACTTTTCGTCCCTTCCCACTTCTAACACACGTTGATGAGGGTCGGCCTCTTAGATCTTCATGCACATGGGCAAGGAAAATCGTTTGGACGTGTCTGATAGACACCACACAAGTATTTTTCACAGCATGTTGTTTGAAGTCGATATGACATGTTCGGCGAGCACAACGTTATACCTGATGTCACAGTTGGGATGTCTGTCAAACAGCGAGTTCTGGAAAATCCTTGTTAGGTGTCTGCCAGGCATGTCCGAGGTGACAGCAGCCAACCCAGCAACCGGTGTTTGGAATTGGAAGGGACGGAGAATCGAAGCAGCTTTGCAAGAAAGGATGGGCATTCCCGCAACTGTGCCTCAGTAGTAGAACTCGACACATACGCTCCTCCACCACGACGATGAGCGGGCTTCCTCGGGCAAACGGAGCGGCCGCGGTGGTGTAGGGGCTAGACTATTAGCATCCCACCTAGGCGAACCGGGCTCGATTCCCGGCGAGATCGCTCCCAGATTTTCGCATGTGGGAATCGTTCCGGACGATGCCACTGGTCGGCGGGTTTTCTCGGGAATCTCCTGTTTCCTTGCCCTTTCATTCCAGCCCTACTCCATACATCGTTTCACTCTCATCGGCTCTCAAGACCTCGATGTTAAGAGCCACCCAAATCTCTTCACTCACTCACTCACTCACTCACTAATTAACATTCTCACACTCACTCTCACTCACTGAGGCAAGCGGAACGTGCGTAATAAGAGATATAGTAGAAATCGTCGGATTGTGATGAGATTGACATGGCCTCGAGAATGCCCACGAGCGCGTGATGTCACCGTGCTCGCACAACCACGCGCCAGTGGAAAGGTAGCTCTAGGAAGTGCGTGTGGTATTGCTAGTGCAGTTGGCGGATGAGCCGGCCTGCAGGCAGCAGGTGATGGAGGCTGGCGGGCTGGAGACGCTGGCATACCTGCTGCTCGACCAGGCGGTGCGCGCTGACAACTACCTGCTGGCGGCCGTGGTGGCGGCCGTCTGGAGCTGCGTGCTGGGGCCCATCAAAGCGCGCGATCTCCGCAAGCTGCAGGTCGTCNGGCGCTCTCCGCCGACCCCGCCGTCCTCCACGGCGACCACAATCCCCAGGTCTGCCCTCCTCGCTCCTGCTTGCTTCTTCACTCCGCCACAGGGTGTGCGTCTACACACTCATGGCACCCCTGCGAGGCCACGCCGCGCAGTTGGCATGCGCACTTTACCCCATATTGGTTGTCCAAATATGTATTAATTTAAACACAGGGAGTGGAATGGAGAGGAGATATTTAGGCGGCTCTTAACAACGAGGTTTTGAGAGCCGATGAAGTTCAAGCGAGGTGGGTATGTAACAGCGCCGGAATGCAAGGACAGGAAAAATGGGAGATCCACGAGAAAACTGCAAACCAGTGTAACATCTTCCGAAACGTTTCCAACGTACGAAAACCGGGAGCGATCCCACAGGGAATCGAACCCTGTTCGCCTTGGTGGGTGGCGAGCGCTCTATTCGCTACGCCTACCATGGCCTACAGAGAGTAATCTGGTACAACAGGGTCTGACTGAAGATATACTTTGTAATTGCAATATGGTATTATGGGTAGCTTTGCTGCTTCCCACCCAGGTTCGATTTCCAACATTGGTCTTGAAAATTTTCCAAATGTTTCATTCGTCTGGATTATTTATGTACTGCGAGAGGCAATGGCAAACCTCCTGCCTAGTAGCCATTCGCGCGACACCGTCTCCATCATTGTGGCGTTGCCTGTGGTTCCTCACATCACAGTCTGCGGGCTGTCAACACACTGTCGGAATTTTTGGCAGAATATTCCAAAATTGGTAAATTTCAGACATTTAAACACCATTTATAACCCACAGGGTTCATCCAGTACCTCTAGTGTAGTACCTAAACCCACCATTTAGAGTTGTAAATAAATGGAATAAAGGTAATATTGGGGCTAGTTACAGTGAAAAATTGGTGTTGGGGACATTTAAACATTATCAGCTTACCCTATGCGAAATTATTAAATGAAAAATTACTTCAGGCATACGCCATTACACAGTTAGGCCTATGTCACCAAGAAAAAAATGTCGTTTAATGACTTACCCTCTTTTCAAGTGTCATGCCCAAACAATAGCTGGAAAACTGGAAGCAGTTAGAAAGAAGTGTTTCTAGAGCACCCCTGGTACTGCAGAGTACAGTCACAGAGTAGTTAAAAATATAGAGGTGAAACAGCCGCTTGTACCATCAACTCCAGTCACACACACAGCAAAATGGCGCCACTGGTCAACTAAAATGCTTGAAAGGCTTTCGCCAATCAGCGCCTGGTAATCTACTCGCCAGCCTGCAGTCCAGCCACTAGCGAACATTTCGCAGCATGCAGTCAGGCACAAGGTACCTTCCTAGAACCTCGCCCAGCCAATCAGAGGATGGGTATGCCCATGTCAAAGAAGCTTGCATACTATTTCGTCTCTGTGTAGATAATACTCTGTGTCACAGTTGTCAGAGTGCAGTGACAAGTGGTGCAGAGAGAGGGGTGGTTGTCAGAGTGCAGTGACAAGTGTGGCAGGGAGAGGGGTGGTTGTCAGAGTGCAGTGACAAGTGTGACAGGGAGAGAGAGTGCGTGTGTGTAGCTGCGGAACGTGGTGGGCGCGCTGGCAGAGTGCTGCCGCCTGGACGAGGTCCGCGACGAGGTGCGCACGGCGGGTGGGCTTGGTCCTCTGGTGCAGCTGCTGGGCGCCATCGACGACGCGCTGCTACGCGAGGTGGCCGCCGCGCTCGCCCAGTGCGCGCAGGACCGCGATACCGCCCTTGCCGTCCACACGCTGGACGGCGTCCGCCTGCTCTGGTCGCTGCTCAGGAATCCCGACCCCACTATACAGCGCAACGCCACCCTCGCGCTCTGCCCCTTCATCCAGCACGTCGAGGTACCTACCTCCACCTTCCTTCCTATACCAGACATTCTGCAGCGTGCCTGTACTTCCAATTCCTTCTTATATTAGTCCTGAGGTAAGCAAATCCACGTGAGTTAACCTTCTCTGATTGGTTTACCTTTGCACTGTATCACTCATTGAAAAAAAGTCCACATTTCAATAAACTTTTTGTACTAACTCTGTTACACATAAAAAATTATGTTTTATTTAATTTTACGTGGAATGCATGTTTTTTTTATCGCCGATTATGACGTGTGCATGCTCCGTGTATTGACGACAGTCTGCTCCCACGGTTTTTGTGAGTCACTGCTAAACTACTGCACGAAGCTGTTGGCCCGCTGATAGTAATAGCTAAAATGGCGTGTCGTGGACCTGTGCCGTGTACTGATATAGCACATTAGTATGTTCATCGACGACCGTTACAAATTATAAGAGAATGGTTTGAAATTTTTTCAATTACCTTATCTTGACAGTATCCGACGTTGTATTTGAAGCAAATAGCTGTACTTGAAGCTGAAATGCCTGGCGTGTCTGCTGCGAGTATTTTAAGTATAAAAAAAGAAAGATGTCTAAGTTTGCCGATGTGCTTGTCTTAGTGCAGTCAGCGGTGTGCCGGTTAACTGCTGATAAGTGCCACGACTCCATAAACCATGTTTTAAGACGCGAATAAGACATGTGAAGTGTTCGGAAATGGGCGCAATGCTGGAAAAAATACTAGGCGACCGTGCGAACAAAAACTGCAGAAAACAAAGGTTGCCAAACCGGTATCGAACCCAAGTCTTCCCGAATACGAATCCAAATTGGAGAGGGCCAAGGCTGCATTGCACAGATGGTAGGTTTGAAATATGAAAATTTTACGAATACCGAAAGCATTCAAAAGTGAATATGTCGTCGTTGTGATTGTGGTTGTTAGTCAGTGTTCCTACCAGGTTTATTTTTCCGACGGAGTGGACTAATCATCGGGAGATGCACGAATTAAAAGTAAATTGTATCCAAGAATGATCTGTAATTTGAAAACCGGACATTTTAGTTCAAGAAATTAGTATGTTTGGCGTGCAATTAAAATAGAGATGGCACAAACTCCTAACAACATAGATTCTCAGAATTAAATCAGACATTTTTTTAAGTAATTAGTATACTTGTCTAGTAGGAACTCTCTGGGAGTGCAGTAATCGGTTTCCAGGAGGATGAAGACCTCCCGGAGATGTACCTGGAAGAAACACAGGTTACGGTTGTTGTTGTTGGGATGTGCGGATTGCAGAACTCGGAGCGGATGGTGCGCAGCGTGGTAGGCGGGCTGGACGCGGTGGTGGAGCTGCTGGGGTCGCCGGACCACAAGGTGGTTGAGGCGGCGTGCAAGGTGATCGCGCTCATCGCCCTCAGTCCCACCAACCTCGCAATCCTCACCGACTATGGCGTCGTGCCGCTGCTTGCCCGCTACGTCGACATGGTAAGAGCGCCACGGAGCATATGAGTCAATACTGTTTACGATAAAGTGAGTACTTCCGAAATCAACCCTTGAAAAATTTCACTGTCCCTGCCTGTCTGGGCGCCGCGGTGGTGCAGTCGTTAGACTACTCGCCTCCCACCAAGGTGAACCGGGTTCGATTCCCGCCAGGGTCGCCCCGGGATTTTCACATGTGGGAATCGTGCCGGATGATGCCGCTGGTCGGTGGGTTTACTCGGGGATCTCCCGCTTCCCCCGCTCTTTCATTCCTGCGCTGCTCCATTCGCACCTCATTTCACCTCATCGGTTCTCAAGACCTCTGTGTTAAGAGTCACCCAAATCTCTCAACTCAACTCATTATAACGATTTATTTACTGAATTTCTAATTTCACCAATAACTATATATGTATATAGTGTAAGTTGTGTGTGCAGGAGGACAGCGGGCTGCGCAGGCATCTTGCGGACGCTATCGGCAGCTGCTGCCGTGGCGCAGACAACTGCCTCGAGTTCGGACGTCTCGGGGTGATCCCTCCCCTGATCGGCTACCTGCAGGACGACCTGGATGTGCAGAGGGCTGCCGCTGGGGCGCTGCACCAGTTGTCAGCCGACCCCTTCAACTGCATCACCATGCATCACCACGGCGTCGTGCCGGTCAGTTCAGTCGTCCTCCCACTCTTCCATAAAACTGCTTTTAATAAGTTTGATCAAATAAAGTGAGTGAAGTCATTTGGGCGGCTCTTAACAGCGAGGTATTGAGAGCCGATGAGGGTGATTGAGATGAGTATGGAGCAGTGCTGGAATGAAAGGGAGGCGGAAATGGGAGATCCCCGAGAAAACCCGTTGACCAGCAGCATCGTCCGTCACGATTCCCACATGCGAGAATCCGGGNGGAAATGGGATATCCCCGAGAAAACCCGTTGACCAGCAGCATCGTCCGTCACGATTCCCACATGCGAGAATCCGGGAGTGGCCCGGCCGGGGATTTAACCCATTTCACTTTGATCGGAGGCGAGCGGGATAACCGTGGCCCTAGGTCAAATGANGTGGCCCGGCCGGGGATTTAACCCATTTCACTTTGATCGGAGGCGAGCGGGATAACCGTGGCCCTAGGTCAAATGAAGTAGGACAGTTGTGATGAAAAATGGAAGCGAGGAGGTATATCTTACCTCCTCTTACTTCCAGTTCTCGGATCCAACCGAAGAACACCTCACACAATGGGAACTTATCCTAGATAAGTTAAGATGACGTAAACTGCTGACTGCGGCTGATGTAAACGCGAAGTCAGAGGTCTGGCATTCTCCAGTGACAGATGAGAAAGGTACAATAGTCCACCAGTTCATTGTAGCAAACGGGTTAACAGTTAACATCAGATAAGGGCAAAGTGCTACCTTTCGCCTGCAACTGACACCGAAACATACATAGATGTCACACTGGCAACTATGAATATAAATGGCATGGTCCATGACTGGAGAGTCACTCATGACAGCTCGAGTGGCCATAGACATACATGGCAGAAACAGCAAGAGTATACTGCCTTTCAGCATCCAAGGTTTGTACACAGATGCACAGATTGGAAAATGTTGAACAGAACACTTCTGGACGAGCTCAGTGAGATATATCCTCTGCAAGACCTCCATGAAAGAGCAGAAACACTTACTAAGGCGATACAGAATACTTGTGATCGAATTCTGAAAAAGGCCACCGGAAGATTCTTCATGCACAGATGGTGGGACCAAAACCTGGAGCAAGAGCGAAGGGACCTTCGGAAGTGTACGAAGAGAATAAAGAAGGAAAAACTTCCTTAGAGAAGAGAGGCAATTGTTTAATAGTACCGACACAAGAAGAGAGCCTATTCCAACAGAATACAGGGCAAGAAAATACTGTCATGGAAGACCTTAGTAACCGAAAAAGGAAATTNAAGAGAGCCTATTCCAACAGAATACAGGGCAAGAAAATACTGTCATGGAAGACCTTAGTAACCGAAAAAGGAAATTAAGATCCGTGGGACATTGTGTACGAGCTGGTCGCTGGAAGACAGAAACGAACGACTGTTCTTAAAGGAATAGTCTTCGATGGTGAAGACGATACAAGTCAGGTAGAATGTGTGGCAAAACTAATGGAAGTGTTGTTGCCAAGTGACCCCCAGGATAATGAAACGGAAATGCACACTCGTAAGCGAAGAGTGATGGGAGAGTTGCCACGGACGGATAACAGTCCAGAGTTTACAACACAAAAGCTTGATCAAGTAATGGCAAGAATGGAAAACAAAGAAACTACTGGAATGGACAACTTAACTACAGATATAGTTAAGAAGGCATATACAAGAATAAGGTGCATACTGCTAGAACTGTATGAGTAATTGTGTCAAGGTGTATTCCCAGGTACTTGGAAGATCGAGATACTAAAGATACTGTACAAAGGGCCACAACCAAGATCCTACAGACCCGACATTATTGTCATTGTTAGGCAAAATATACGAGAAACTGATAAATAGAAGACAGGGTTATGTACTGGGCCCACTACTGTGCAATGTTTGACGGACTAGT
The DNA here is from genome assembly GCA_002778355.1 of Clitarchus hookeri. NCBI lineage: Eukaryota > Metazoa > Arthropoda > Insecta > Phasmatodea > Phasmatidae > Clitarchus > Clitarchus hookeri. The sequence continues at coordinate 1,372,279 of NQII01000019.1, forward strand.
ACAAGTTCCCATGCCTGAAGACTGTGAATTGTACGTATATGCTGATGACGTACTGATACTCATTCCAGCATGGTCACACCGAGAACGGGAAGGGAAGGTGAAACAAGTTCTCTGAAGAGTAGAAGCATGGGCAGACTCCATAATGTAAAAATTCGCACCACGCAAAACCAACTGCATGATGTTGAAAGGGAATCTTCAGAAGAGATACCCAGTGGTGAGGTTCCAGGGCAGACCCTTAAAGTTCCTCAAATGTGTTAAATTCCTGGGAGTCATGTTAGACAAAAATTGACATTCATGGAGCATGTCAAATATGTGTGTGATAAATCTACGGTCTTGTTCGAAAAACTCCAAATGGTCGCGCCTGCCAGCTGGGGACTTGACTTCCATACATTGAAAGTTATATACAAAGCGATCTTTAAGTTAATTATATCTTATGGGTGTGATGTATGGTACAAGAAAGTACAGAAAGTCTTAATAAAAAGAAAACTTGAAAAGGCTCAAAGATCCCCTCTGATAGCAGTGACAAAGGCATATCGAGCAGTATCCAACGATGATTTGTCGGTTCTAGCAGGAATGTTACCAGTCAATTTGCTAGTAACTGAAAGAGGTGGATTAAATGAGTTGGCAAGAAGAGGAGCTCCTACTCCGGTAGAGAGGAAGGAAGTCAGATAGCAAATTCTTTCAGTTTAGCAAGAAAGAAGGAACACCTCAACTAAAGGGAGAGAGACACATCTGGCACATCTGGTGTTTCCAGATGTAGCCGACAGGCTGAAGGAGGACTGGATAAATGTGAATCATTATGTAGCACAAATACTGACCAGACATGTGAACTTTAAAGCAAAACTGCATGGGTCCAACTTGGTTCCATCACCAATGTGTGTAGTGTGCGACCAACCATATATGGTTCGGCATGTTATAGATGAATGTTCCAAAATCGAAGATATAAGGATCAGGATCAAGGAAAAGCTGCCAGAGCATGGTATGGATGAAATAGACAGGAGACAAGTCCACAGATGGTGGAGCACCGTGAATATCTTCGCAAGTTTTGCACGAGAGACAGGTAGAAAACTCGAAGTGTTTGACGTCTGGCCCGAAGGCGAAGAAAGGGNATCTTCGCAAGTTTTGCACGAGAGACAGGTAGAAAACTCGAAGTGTTTGACGTCTGGCCCGAAGGCGAAGAAAGGGGTAGCTTGCACAGTGTAGAGGGCCAGTGGTGTTTACCTCTAAGACTGTTGAATAAGCTTGAGAGTTCTGTACACGCAGAAAGCTAGTGCACCATGTGAGAAATGCTACATGTAAAACAGTGTTTGAACTGACAAGACCAAGAAGACAGATCCAGGATGTAGAATATGGATGTACATTGGGTCAAGTGTATTCGAGACCTGTAACTTCCTTCCAGGAGCAAGATCTTTGGTGCTGGGTGAGAAGGGCAGAAGATGGATTGCTTGCTCTCTACTTTGAAGAGGGAGGGGCTGATAGGGGAGAAGTAATTACACTCTAAGAGATTAGTCAAGCACAAGATCAGAGGTGGGTAGCGGTCGATTCTGCACCATTATATAACATGGCAGAGCTAGGGGAACGAATCCGTAAGCTAGAAGAAATTCCAATACTGACAGCTGCCATAGCTACAGTAATAAGAGAGATGGAAGGTGGTAACAGGATTCCGTTCCCCTATACAGAACAACATGACCGAATCCTCTTGACTACCAACAACATTCCCAGGGAAAAAGTAGAACTTGAGAAGCATCTTCAGGAGACCTTTTGGAAAAGAGGGAAGAAGTTCAACCTGGAGGATGCCAGAAGGGAAGCCATAAAGACATATGGNTTCAGGAGACCTTTTGGAAAAGAGGGAAGAAGTTCAACCTGGAGGATGCCAGAAGGGAAGCCATAAAGACATATGGAAGGCATATGTTCGACTGTGGAAAGCCTTTCACTAGCTACAAAGTAGTTAGGTACTAAGGCAGGTAAGATAGAGCAGAAAGAGAACAACTACTCCTCCAAAGGGACTGGACCCGGGGGGCTGAGCAGGTGATGGTCAACCACGCCTGCCCTCCCCCCAACCTAGCTCTGAACTAATGGGGGAGCTGAGAAAGGTAATAATCTGAACTACTTGCAACGACACCAGATTGGAACAACATACCAAGGCCAGAGCTGAAAAGAGCCAAAAGAAAGAACATCGGACGATGACTCTCGGGGAGAAAGCCAACCCCACAGTGATCTAGAGAAGAACTGAGAAGAAAGATCACAGGATAAGTGGTCTCATGCCTTACTTATACCGAGTACAGTTGCACGGGGGAGGAAGGAGAGGCCCACATGGGGTGCTCACCAGAAGCAGTTGTGATTTCACCGAAATGTCATAAATGCAGCCATATTTGTCTGAAAAAGTTAGATGGCTCAAATTTCCATCATACATCTTAAGATTGAACCAGTTCTGNCATATTTGTCTGAAAAAGTTAGATGGCTCAAATTTCCATCATACATCTTAAGATTGAACCAGTTCTGAAATTTATTTGATGTGTGACAGGCTCAACCAATCAGAATCGTGCACAACAAAAATTGACGTCACGAAAATTGAAAACAACGAACAATTGCTGGAAACGAAATAGGTTATGAAGGTAAATAATTTATGTAGAACATATCTGAGCATGAATGCTGTTTGAAGTGAATATTGCACATAATATTAAGAACTCATAGGCATTAAAATTCATTGTACAATAAATATTTCTGATAAAAAAAATTTTCATTTATTAAATAAATGAAAATTAATCACAACATTCTTTACATTTCTTCTTGTTAATAGACTGCATGGAAACACAACTGCAGTAAGGTAGGGTGATGCTTCTCCTATCAGTTACAATTATTATGTACATAACACCTCTGGAAATAAAAATTGATAAATTCTAATACATTAAACATAATCTTTAATGTGTATACTTTACTACATCATAAACTAATCACATATTAATAATAATGCTTACTTTAAAAAAAAAATTAATTCAGCAATGGAGGGATAATTCCGATCATGAAAGGGGCAAATACGATCATGGTGGGGCAAATGTGATCACACACATTCGCCGCATATGAACTTATTTCTTGCCTTGGCACCTACACAGATTTCATGGTACCAGCATCCACATTTCTGGCACTTGATCCAATCCCCTCTGTTAGCAGATTGGCTCCATTTTCTACTGCAAAATTCACGTGACACAACATTCTGTCTTCCACAACATGACTTTCTTCTCCACTTGCACATTTCAGCAAAAACAATTTGCTTATCTTCATTGTACCTAATTTGTTTTTCTTTACCTGTAATTATCTTATGCTTTTCGGCAGTTGTCTTGATATTTCCTTCCGATGTCAAATGGGGAGCTTTATGCTTCTTTCTGGTTTGGTAGGGTTTCCGGATGATTTGTATAGGGTCGGTAAGATTTCGTTAAATGGAGCGTGTTTCTGTTTGGTGGGAGTCATGGAGGAAACAGCGGGCATAGACAGTAGACAAATTTTGAGAACATGCGTGACCAACATATATTTTGGGCGTGGAAGGATTATAACCTGNCGGGCATAGACAGTAGACAAATTTTGAGAACATGCGTGACCAACATATATTTTGGGCGTGGAAGGATTATAACCTTAGTTACTGTCAATGTGGACTGGGGGACACTCATGAGAAAAATCAGAAGAAGGACCAGCAGTGTGTATGTTAGGAGAACTTGCTCTTGAAAATGATGGACATTGAGCTCGGAAAGCCATCCAAGATAGAAATTTATCCATTGAGATAATATTGGGGTTAAATGGCTAGAGACCAGTACACTGAAGTCCCTTGACAGCATTNATAGAAATTTATCCATTGAGATAATATTGGGGTTAAATGGCTAGAGACCAGTACACTGAAGTCCCTTGACAGCATTTCCATGGGATGCAGCTGTAAAATTTTTTCCAAAGTCAGATTTTGTAATTGATTTTGTAGGGTGGTTGCGAATGAATGTAGTTGCTTCTTGATGATACAAAGTTTTTGATGGTTTGAATAACGTGCGATCTAAGGGTTGAAGAACATGAGTCGTGTGGAGGTGGCAAACAGAAAAGTTCAATTTCATTGTCTCTACAAAAATGTAGACATTTCATTGAACAGTGCGATGCATGTCCATCGAAAATAAGTAGGCATTTCCCTGCAAGTCAGTGTTCCTGGAAATGTTGTAACAATTTGAGAAACAAGTCCTCATTTATGTAGCCAGATTCTGCCATGGCTGTCACAGAGCCAGATGGCAAATTCGCATGGTATGATTCCCTGTACCGCACACCCTTAAAAATCACGAATGGTGATACGCACACCACTAGCACTGACCGGACCACTACTGACACATTTTCACCACGCTCTACACTGGTATGCTTGATTAACTCTATTTGACCTTTCTCGCAAGCTATTTTTGATGGTATGTTGTTCAAAGTATTGAAAATTCTCTCTGGCTTCCCGCCGAGTCCTAATTCAGCTTTTAAATTTCCGTAGAGGTCATATAAATCGCTAAAGTCTTTCTCTTTCATTGCAGTTGCTCTCATTTTTGATAAACATTCTGGTTTTCTCAAAGAGAGTTGAGGATGTCTGGCCATGAACTTAGCAAACCAATCCTTCCCCGCCAATTTTTCAGAATTATTACCTTTCATTTCGGCGTACATGTATGCAGCATTTCTTACCTGAATTGTAGTCCAACCACAGCCTCTTTTAGACAAGTTCAGCAGTCTCTCACACAGTTCCTCTTCTTCTTCAGCATTCAGCACAGGTGGATGACCTACTTTGGATTTAAATTCTTTCTCCTTGGTTTATAATAAGTATTTCAGTTACATTTTCTGAATTCTGTTTTGCAATGTCGTAAATGGTATGTTATATAAGCCAGCAGCTTTTCCGATAGTTGTTTCTCATGAAGGATGCTGCTTGTAGCCTGGCACGACGACTCCTCAGTCCAATAAATGATGGGGTTTTTTCTTTTGTAATTTCTCACCATCTGAAATTCACAAATAGCAATGCAGTCAGAAATTGAGAATCACACGCAAAATTATATTTGTTTATATACATGTGTATACACACGCGCGCGCATACACACACACACACACACACACACACACACANATATTTGTTTATATACATGTGTATACACACGCGCGCGCATACACACACACACACACACACACACACACACACACTGAAGAATACACTGAGGAATCAGCATTATGTAAAGCTCTACATGTCAAGCCTAATAACTGGGATGACATGAATTAATTTAGCAAAACTGTCTGATATCCCAGAAGATGTTAGTAAATTACAATACTGTAATTATAAAGCAAAAAATCAATTAACTTGAATGGATGAGAGTACCTCGAAAAATAAATTCGGCACCTAGAGACCTAATTAGTTCACTTGTAAATCAATATATGTAGCGGCTATAATTTAAATATGAGAAGAATTTATGGAGTACGAGTGTAATAACAGTANACTTGTAAATCAATATATGTAGCGGCTATAATTTAAATATGAGAAGAATTTATGGAGTACGAGTGTAATAACAGTAATGCTAACAGTCCTCTAATGTTACGAGCTGTTATAATTAATTTTAATTATGTAAACTAAGTGGGCGATGCCTTAATTTGTTATGGCAAATTAAATAACACACAAATATTTTCATGATTATTCATACTGAGTGCGGCCAGTTTTNTGCCTTAATTTGTTATGGCAAATTAAATAACACACAAATATTTTCATGATTATTCATACTGAGTGCGGCCAGTTTTCTCTTATTATTGTATTTCATGCACAGGCTGGGACCAGCCACGTATAGCTAGCCACATACGAGCATATTTACCTCTGNTGCCTTAATTTGTTATAGCAAATTAAATAACACACAAATATTTTCATGATTATTCATACTGAGTGCGGCCAGTTTGCTCTTATTATTGTATTTCATGCACAGGCTGGGACCAGCCACGTATAGCTAGCCACATACGAGCATATTTACCTCTGNCTCTTATTATTGTATTTCATGCACAGGCTGGGACCAGCCACGTATAGCTAGCCACATACGAGCATATTTACCTCTGCGGAATGCTCACCGTAGAGCATATATACACTCTTACTCACTAGACTGGCGACAGCTAGCAGTCTCTAATGAATATGGCATTATGCTTTTACGAAAAACCGAGATAACTATCTTCTTTGTAAACGGCGCTTACCCTTAAGTGGCTGTGGAACAGTGACAACGAATGGCTTTTTAGATTTGTGATAGATACGAACACTCTTTCATCTATTCTGCCGAAATATATATTTTTTCCTTGCGATCGGAATAGCCCCAAAATGTTGATTGAAATTACCCCTCTGTGTTGGCTTTCAGCTCTGTAGGCCAAAACGGAAGTGGAGATAACTTTTTTATTGCAATTGAAACATGAATATTATATTTTAAAGAACAAGCTACAAGACAAGTCGAAGGTGTCGTAAGAATATTGGTTACTGTGGTTGCCAGGCATTATTTCGAAACATGGATTATTATTATTAGACAAAAATTCAAGGACGTAATTTACCTTTTCGTTAAAAAAAAAAAAAAAAAAGCATCCTTGCATATGTCAATCTTAAGAAATCTGGCGAAACTTGCTCTTGAAGTGATCATCAAGACACGAGACTCACGACTGACGGAACGACACTGTCTGCATTGTGTCCGTAGCTGCAGTGTTGCCAGTTTTCTTATTATGATCGGATTTGCCCCGTGATCATCCCCGCCGTACCCTATCTCACTTTGAAAATAATTTTTAAACAAAATTCAGATTTGTTCCTTCTAGTTGAAAAATTTATCAGTGTGACATATTTTCCAACTCGTTCAAGATTATTTGATCAAATTTTTGGAAGGGAAAATTTTATGGCCGTATTTCACCTTCAAATTTTTACGTCAAATATATTTTAAGGGAAAAATTTTACAGTGTGACAGGGACATCGTCTAAAAAAAAAAAATTGCTGGTTTGTAACGCCACGGTTGCGTACGGAAGTGAAAACTGGGAAGGAAACAAACTGGTCGTTTTGTATTATAGTCAACCCTTTGATCGCAGTAGATCCATGATCGCGTGTGAGACATCGCATCAGCTACTCAGTACACACATAAGAACCGAACCATCACCCCACATTAGGGGTCCACAACACTTTTTCAGAGGTGCGGAATTTATATCAGACTAGCGACGCGGCCCGGCTTCGCCCGGGTACAATTTAGTTTTTAGTTTTTACAGCGATACGCTAATAAATAATTTGGGAAAAACAATTACAATATTATATGATAGTAAATTAGTAAAATACTATCATATATAACATACATACACGTCACGCCTGATTCAAGGTGCATTGTAGCGCCTCTCATGTTCTCCACGTTGAGTCCGACCAGCATGGATGACTTCCTTAAAAACCTGTTGAGGCATGTTCTCTAAAGCGGTTTTTAATGTGTTTATCAATATACTGTGTTCATGCAACATTCTTTGAATTTTCAACACCGTGTCTCATTCAACTCCTTGAATAAATANTTTATCAATATACTGTGTTCATGCAACATTCTTTGAATTTTCAACACCGTGTCTCATTCAACTCCTTGAATAAATAGGCAGCGGCGGTTTGTTTCAATTTCTTCGTTACAAATGAAATATATCTGCAAGAATTTATGCTGTTCATTGACAACTGGAAAAAACGCACCTATTCTATGATGAACTTGTCCTTGAACAGCAAACCTTGGTGAAAATCCGGGCATTATTATCTCTCTGTCAACTCCAAAAGATGTAATTTGGAAACATGAGTCGTACTTTCTGATCTTATTTAAAAAGCACTGTAATTCATCAACGTCATACAAAAAGAGAGTTTTCAGAGGCTCTTCTGGCTCACCATGTAAAGGAAGGGAACCTTTCCCGCTGGAACAGCACATCCCTGCGGTCTCATCTTTCCATTTCAAAGTGCTACAAAACCGGCACGACTTGTCTATGAGTCCGATAACAATAAGCCTGTGATTCTTATAATCAATTAAGAGATCGTAATGAAAGGCCACGTCATTAAATACAGACCAAGTGTTTCTTTGAAAAGCTCGTCGACGTTCCGTTTGGAGTTCCACGTTTGCGATTCTTCTCGCATGTGACTGTTCAGGTGTTTCGGGTGCCCTTAAAGCAGCCTGTCGTTCTGCTTCTTCCAGTCGTAGTTGGGTCTGAACAGGCGTTTCGGAGACTCTTAATAAGGCTTGTCGCTCAGCCTGTTCATCTCGAATGAGTTGAGTATCGGCAGGAGTCTCTAATATCCTGAGATGTTCCTGGCGTGCGGCCTGTTCTTCGAGCCTTTCCTGAATCTGAGTAGGCGATTCAGCAGCTCTCAAAGCAGCTTGTCGCTGTGCTTGCCCCTGTCTTCTCAGTTCGGCATCTTCTGAATACTCTTGCGATCGAGAAAATCTTTTCGCTTGTGCTTGATACGATGCTCTTGAAAGACTTTATTTTCGTTTGCGAGGCATTACTTATTTAACAGACTATGAAAAACTAAACAACAAAAAAAAAACAACCGAAAAAGTAAACAAAAACAAATGCAAATCAGTACCAAAGGTCAATCCAGTCTAATAAATTGAACAATATTAAAATATTCCTAAACCACAAAACCAAAACGAAAAACAAATCAAAGGAAACCAAAAGCAAATGCAGACAATTGAAACTATTTGAACTCCATCTATTGTAAATTTTTAAAACTACAATTGGTATGTCGTTTAACATATAATTACTAAAATAAATTACATAGAGTAAATTTTTTGAGATATTTTCTCGCGATGAAAAGTAGCTAATATCACCTTTCAGTCCTCCAACTATTTCTGTCAAGAAATTACGTAGGTCTGTTGCTAGGTTGCGACGTTGCATTGTTGACGTTGCATTGTTATTCCGTTTGCGTACTTTTTCATTTTTCAATAAGAATTTCCCCGAGGGAATGAGATATTTTCTCGGGATAAAAAGTAGCCTATACACTTCTCGGCCCTCCAACTATCTCTGTGCAAAAAATCACGTCGATCCGTTGCTCCGTTGCGACGTGAAAGAAGGACAAACAAACTCACTTTCACATTTATAATATTTATATCAGATGTTAAGTGTGTCCACCGTACATTCGCTGGCGTGCGGCCACACGCCACAGAATATTGCCTTGCACATTATTCAGCATCTCCACATCAACTGTAGCAAACGCAGCATGGCGAGTCGCAACCATATCTGCCATGCTATTTGGTGTATCCCTGTATAAAAGTTCTTCAGGGTGATCCTGCAGTAAAACGTTTGAGTGATTGAGGTCTGGCAATCATGCAGGCCACACATTTCCACCTCGCATATGGCCTAAACATTAGGGTTTAACACTACCTTTGTGCAGTCGTAATGGTGATCCACATATGATCATACTCTGGATTAGTGTGGCCGCTGCGATCAAATGTTTGGCAATACATAATTCAAAATGACCCTTATATTATCGTCTCAGTTTTCACTTATCTACGTAAACCCGGCGTTACAGCCCGCCATTATTGCACATTGAATTTGAGAAAGCGTACTTCAACAGTATTTTTACAATTATCTAAAGGCTTTCTCAAATTCAACGTGTAAAAATGGCGGGTTATAATGCCGGGTTTCCGTAGAGAAGTGAAAACTGAGACAAAAATATTAGGGTTATTTTGAATTATGTATTGCCAACTGTTTGGTCGCAGCGGCCACAATAATACAGAGAAGTTATAAAGGGGGCATTCACCACACCTTGGCATCCTGGCAAGGAGTCGGGAGCCATAGTGGCCATCTTGGATGACGTCACGCCGAAACCTCATGTTCTGCCACACCTCGCCAGCAGCAGCCATATTGTTTTTCTCTCGGAATTTCCCCGTTTTTTTCTTGCAATTTTCCTTTTTTCGCTATTGCCAATCTCCTGCTCTATCATTCCATCTTGTATTTTCATGCTCTGGCATTCCGATTTTTTTAATTTCATGCTCTCGTATTCCTTCCTGGCTCTCTCCCACGCCCGTTCTCTCTCGCCTGCTCGATCCCATGGATTTCTCATATTCTTCTGGTCTTCTTTTTCTCTCTCTCTCTTGCCTTCTTGTGTGCCACACTTTCTCTCTCTCTTGCCTTTTACGTCCTCCATCTTTAATTCCCATGCTTGCCTCCAGGTGTCTGCTGTAGGCGGCCTTCTTNTGCCTTCTTGTGTGCCACACTTTTTCTCTCTCTTGCCTTTTACGTCCTCCATCTTTAATTCCCATGCTTGCCTCCAGGTGTCTGCTGTAGGCGGCCTTCTTTAATTTTCGCGCCCACCACCAGAGTGTGCTAAGTTCTACCATTCGTAGCTAGGAGCGCTGGTATCGATGCGGCCATTTTGTGTGTGGTAATCACGTCACCTGCAGGGGCACACTAGCATCGTAGAGTTCAGTTCTATCGGTGGTCACTAAATTTGCTGGATTTTTTTATTTAGTTGTTTCGGAACTCAAAAAATTCCGGAGGCATGCAGGATCGTTCCAGCACCCCTTGGGTCGGCAGTAGAGCGTCCTGGCTGCAAAACTACAGTGACATCTAGGAAAGGAGGATGTTTAATGTCGTATATGCACATAGTTATTACCATCCTGGCATTCGGAAAAAAATTTGGACAGGTCCCGACTTTATATAAAAATCACCATTGCATGGGGAGCATTAGGAGAAGAAATAAAGTAAATACTTACTCGTATCGGCTTATGCACTCCTCAGGTAACAAACTTCTCATCACAAAAAAGAGGATGTTTAATGTTGAATACATATAGAAAAAACTGCAGGTATTGTGCTCGCATGCACATACACACACACCTGTATATTAATATCACTTGTACTATGCCTATTCCGGTCCGCGTGAGCACTGGCATCCAATTAAAGCCACAATCGTATGTAACATGCATCCATACACACAGACAGGCCACGACTTTAAAGAAAAATTATTAAAACTAGCTGAAGGAAATAAAGAATTAATTACAATCTAATTTGATTCTTCGTCGAGGCTGCTGCAGAAGAATATTATACAGAGGCAATTGCGCAGCAACTTACATGTGCGCCGGTCATGCACGAGCGCATACACTTCTGTTTTGTGCAATTTGTCTGTGCGGTACGGAGTGAAGCTGGTTGCACATGTGGTCCTAGATGTCACTTTGTACGTGCATGCGAAACATTTTTTTTTTGTAACAACTAGCTGTAGGATAAAAACACTAATTACACTTACACGGTTTCGTCAGCAGCGTGGTCACACTCACTCGCGCAAGGATGATAAAGTTCGCAGAATCGCCCTCACACTTTACCGTCTGTATGGCATAACCATGTGGACGGCTCCCGGGCTTGGAACCGGGGCAGTACACTATGCCAGCAAAAAATACCACCGAGAATTTTCCTTATACGCAAACAAGTCTTGTACATGTGAACACATAAAAAACACCAGTGACGTCAAAAGAATAGTGCATAGGCGGCTTATTATTCAAAGTGGACGAAGGAATGCACAGAAAGACGACAGTCACAGAAGAAGAGTACAGTATAGGTAGGTGAAGATAGAAGGGGAGAGCAGTACTGAAATAAAGAGTAAATGCAAGTACGACTCGACCACCAGTTACTGCAGTGCAGCAGTGCAAGTGTGATACGAATACCATTTCACATTCACAACCTCTGCTAAAATAAGCATTGAACCCCCCAGGAATTGGCTATAAACCTTAGGTCGGAGGTCCAACATAAACAATAAATTCAGTGCACAAGTACGCACATGAGTGATTGTGGAATGTGAAATAGTACACACATCACGACATATCAGTAAAAAGCCTCGTAAGATAAGTATACATCTTACACGGGCTACAGCGTGCCACCTTTAAACAGTGCCACCATTCATCAACAGAAAAAACACATAATTGGAACAGTGCACAAGTACAAACACGTGTGATTGCATAAACAGTACGCACAGTATGACATATAGGTAACATGCCTGTCAAGATAAGGATACCTCTTGCACTGACTACAGCGTGCCACCGTCCATCAACAACAACATACCTGGCAAGATGAATGTGGCTCTTGCGTGAGCTATAGTATACTGCTGTAAAAAGCGCATAAACGGAACAAATCATTACACACACATCATTTGTTGTGGGATAAAGGGATGGAGGCGCTTCAACTTTGACAAGCCTGGGGTGAGAAACTGCATCCTACTATGCATCCCGACCCCTGTTGCTCTCCCGGGGACAGACACGTGTATGATGATACATGCCTGCCCCAGATGTGCGTAAACAGAACACCAGTTACTATAACCATAAGGGACAGTATGTACCTCATCATCACATATTTGTCGTTGTGGAAGAGGATTGGCAGTCTCTTGGGGTGATGGTTGAGCTTGTTACAATTATTACACGCTTCCTCGATAAAGTTACCGGTAAAATGGTCATGGACCTCGTAATTATCTCGGGTAAAGGGACCGGAACAGTGGCAGCAGATGTTGGCCAGTGCATAGCCAGTCCGCTCGCCAGAAGTCAGTGCTCGCATAGGCTCGGACTGGCTATATATGTCCTTTACGAGATTGGCAATCCTCACAACTTCCTCCGTGAATTTCTTGGATGCATTTTCCCCGGTGTACAGTTGCACATCTGTGGGCAGGCTTGAGGTGTTGGTGGCCGGTATTATGGTTTTATCCACTTTGATGTAAATACCATAACTGTAGGACTCATATTTAATTATACCTGTAAGTGTAGGAGGCATCAGGGTTTGGCTGATATGACTGTACCGGGACTAACATTGCTTCAAAGTCTACATACAATACTATAGGTACCTTATCGACATTATGGTAATTACCAAACTTGAGCTTAGGAGGCTTGCCATTCTTCTGTGGTGAAGGCATGTCGGCACAAACTGGTTCATGTTCATTACAATACCTGCTGTGCTCAGCCAGTGTCTCGGCACCTGTAAGGTCTGTCACTCGTGGTTGTTCATCATACGCCCTGAGGCACCTCTTTCAAATATGCACATTACCATGGTGTGATGTCACCTGGGAGCGTGCCTGTCGGGAGAAATTGGCTATGTAGCAATAATGAGAGTTCGTACCTTCCATTATCATTAGCAGCAGGTTGAAGTGTTGGGCCAGTTCTTCCTTCGATACCCATATTGGGAATACTTTACTATCGTTGTCGAGAGCATAGCTGTTCACGTTGTCCCCTGGGTTGTCTCTCTCGAACAGCAGTATTTATCACAGAGGGGTGCGGAACTCTTGTCCACTGAAATTGAATCGTGTATCCAGGTCATAATATTGTTGGTTGACGGGTGCAGGATGCTCACGTTCTACATACCATGCCAGGATAGCCCATTTGAAGCATTGCTGGTCTTTGTTCAGTGGGTTAATAATTGCCTTCTTGGTCACAAATCACGCAGGCGGTGCGATGTAGAAGAACGCTCTCAGTGGGTCAAGCTTGTTGACTCGCTGAAGCCGTTTCATGGAGGTGAGTGTCCAGCCACTACCCTTCCCCATGTATTCGTCCTCCGCCTGGCATATATTGGCAATGCTGGCCATCACAGTGTCTTCAATATCGCCAACATTTTACAGCGGCACGTTCTCCATCTTAAATGTGCGCTGGTCCGTCTCGTCTTCGTGTGGCTCGGGTTTGCCACATGCGCATTTGATGAATATATATTAAATTTAATTGCTCCCTGGTCCTCGATATCTTGCTCCAGCTGACAGACGATAATCTCCTTCATACACTCGAGGTAACCGCAAATACCCATGGCCTGGCTCGAGGTATTCTCGGCGATGTACGTTTTCATCGTTCCCCGAAACGCGCTCTCTGCCTCCACAAACCCATGTGCATTACATTACGCCAGCACTAGTGACGACGGCCCTATGGCGAGAGCTGCCTTCCACAGCAATATGGCAGGCCGGAACAAATGGCATGGGCTGTGGTGCATTAGATGGCCCTGGCTGGAAGTTAGTTGCAGCAGCCATGCGAGCTCGTTTTGCTGGCGGTGGTGCCATTACACTTGGCACTGTGTGCCTGCATATTGTAAGAGCGCGTGAATTGCCTCCCACGCTTGCACTCCTGAGTTTCAGCTTCAGTATTCTCCCTACAACCACGTTCGTGGCACCGCGCATCGCAATAGTGTGTGCAATTTACATTGCAGTACTTCCATTGGGTCGATGCATCCTGTCTGATCTGGCCTGGGTATGTTACAAGATGGTAAGCGAGTTTCTCAGTATGAGAAAACGACGCCCCACACATATCGCACATATGCTGTGCAGAACCGAATGGGCTGAGCCGACATTTGCACTCATGACGCAGTCCATTTTTGCGGAATGTAAACATCTGGTCACATAAACCGCACTGCATTGCAGGTGGCCGCATGGTAGGTGCGTTAGGTAATGATGATAAATACGATGATAAGGAAATTGATGATGACTGCGAAGATGATGACGATGATGAAGATGATGATGCGAAAGAAGGGGAAGACGGAAAGTGGCCTAAATGTTTAGGCGACTTGCGAGGTGGATAGGACATTGAGGCCCTGTACTGGGACCTGCAAGGTCCACCATTCCTCCACTGCAGACAAAGTTGGGTGCCGAGGTGGTGTAGTGTTTAGACAACTCGCCTCCCACCTAGACGTACTGGGTTCGATTCCCGGCGTGGTCGCTCCCGGATTTCCGCATGTGGGAATCGTGCCGGTGGTCGGCGGGTTTTCTCGGGGTCTCCTGTTCCCCCCCATCCTTTCATTTCGGCGCTGCTCAATACTCACCTCACTTCACCCTCATCGGGTCTCAAGACCTATGTGTTAAGAGCCGTCCAAATACTGTATCTCCAATCCAATCGCGCACGTGTGGCTCGTGAACACGTCGGCGATTCCCACGCGCCGGTCCGCGCTGTCTCGACGCACCTCAATTCTTGCTTAAGTTGTATAGCATATTTTAAACTTATTTCTCTCTTACAGATTTCTTAAAAATTAATTTTGACACACTCGAGCTGAATATTCCAATCATACAATTACTTCCAAACACATGCGTATTTCGATTGCGCGACTTAATTTAAAACAATTTTTTGGGTAATATGACGTAACAGTATTTGGTAAAAGCTGGTTAACGTATACCTATTCGTACTTCGACGTAACGTCAATTATTCTGATAGGTATTTGTGCATATAGCTGATTATAAATGGCTGAATGTGAGCCATGGACTAAAGATGGGGATACACTAATTTTCGGTCTTCCGAGCGTGGTTTGCCTAGAGATCTGTAAAAAATTACGTGTTTCAACTTTTGTTTATCTCCCGAAAATGACCCAACACAGGAAATTTACTATGTACAGTTGAAACTGTACGACATGTACGTTTTAAAGGTTACACCACATGGAGTATGGATGCAGGAATGTCCGGCAAGGAACAAAGATAAATATTGCTGCTTTAAATCATCGTTTAATTAATATATTCTCATATTTATCAATTAAAAATGAAATGGTATACTTTATGTGTCAAATATAAGTAAAAGTTGAATTTAAGCAGAAATAAAATACCTTAATGTCAACTTAAGTGTAAACCGGATGTAATACACGATATATTTAGGAAACAACTGAACATGTCATACATGGGGTAATCTTTCAAATGTTCGGTTCAAAAAGTGTGAAGATACTGCGAATAGAAGGTGGTTGGTTTGTGCGCAACTGGCACGCGCACTGTGTGTTTTGTGCGCAGTACCTGCTGAGAACTATCTCCTCGACGGACAAGCCGCTGCAGGAGTCTTCCGCAGGCTGCCTGCGCAACATCAGGAAGCTGGCCTTGTCCGCGGACAAGCTGAGGAAGGCCAAGCGCCTCTGACCGCTCTCCGTCGCTTCAGCAACGCCCTCTCTCCCCATCTACCTTCTTTTAAACTCATACGAGTCGCTTTAAAACGTGTGACTGTGAAACATCTTGTGTTAATATTCTAAATAATTTGTAACACGTCACTGCAGTCGTCGTCTGCCTTAATGTTGTCGTTCAATGAAAATAAATAATTACTATATTATACGTATGCTGTTTATTGTGTGTATGATTATGTGTGTGCTAAAAGTTCGTGTGCTTTTGATATGTACACACTATAAGTAGTTGCGTCAAGTTGTTACACTAAGAACCGTTAGGCCCGTCGCACTGCACGCACCGATATTATTTTATCCGTTTTCGGCGCCGACACCGGGTAGCAGAACAATAAAAGAATTAAAGTGTATATGCGCACGTACCTTCCGATCCAATACAATTTTTTCCCCCGATATCTGGTCCAGCAAAAGTGTAATCCGATCATTTTTTGAAACTGCGACGATACTTTATCAATCCGTATGACGGGAATAATGTTCGCTTATGAGAGTGAGCAGACGTTCCGGTAATCTGAATCCATTTGCTAATTCTTGCACTTAAAAACACATTTAAAAATAATAAAGCAAAATAAAACAATTTCGGTATTCACAAATGTTTACCCAACACTTTTAATTCACCATAAAGACATTGGGCTGTTTTCCCTCCGTCGTTGCCAACTTTACATGGAGCATGCCACTCAGTTTGCCCGTTAAGATGCATGCAGGTAAGGGCAGTGAAGTTTTTCAGAGGTTGATTTCAAAAGTGCTAAATTAACCGTGAACAGCCTATACCTCCTTTCATACTTTTTAAACCGGTATTTCTGACACAGGTGCAGTATCCATCATGATGTACACTGGAGCGCCAAAAAAAAAACCGGTATAGGCATGCGTATGCAAATAACAGAGGTATGGAACCAATCAGAGTAACGCGATGCGGTCGGCAGCGCCTATATAAGACAACAAGCGTCTGACGAAGTTGCTAGATCGGTTACTGCGGCTACAATGGCAGGTTATCAAGATTTAAGTGAGTTTGAACGTGGTGTTATAGTCGGCGCACGAGAGTTGGGACATAGCATCTCCGAGGTAGCGATAAAATTTGGATTTTCGCGTACGACCATTTCACGAGTGTACCGTGAATATCGGCCAGACAAAAGATTGTGAACGAACGGAACAAACGACGACTGACGAGAATCATTAAACGTGACAGACGTGCAACCCTTTCTCAAATTGGCGCAGGTTTCAATGCTGGGGCATCAACAAGTGCCAGCGTGCGAACTATTCAACGGACCATCATTTATATGGGCTTTCGGAGCCGACGTCCCACTCGTGTACCGTTGTTGATTGCACGGCACAAAGCTTTACGCCTCGCCTGGGCCCGCCAACACCACCATTGGACTGTTGATGACTGGAAACACGTTGCCTGGTCTGACGAGTCTCGTTTACAATTGTATCGGGAGGATGGACGTGTACGGGTATGGAGACATCCTCATGCATCCATGGACCCTACATGTCAACAGGGGACTGTTCAAGCTGGTGGAGGCTCTGTCATGGTATGGGGCGTGTGCAGTTGGCG